>JAATLQ010038265.1:0-17657 GCA_013421005.1 Heliconius erato x Heliconius himera
TAGCCATACAGTGTGGTAATTTAGATCATTTTTCTATTTCGGCCCAGGATCTGTTGTCTCTTGCATCAACTCATTTGGATGTGTCATGGTCTGAATTCTGGGAATTGTCAAAATCTCAGAAAGGTAAGTTTTATGCTGCCATTCAACCTAACATTCCCAGGCGACCTTGGTTTTTTTCTCAAAGATTTACTGAACGGTGGATTATATCAACTATTTGTCGCTTGCGCCTTGGACATGCAGGTACACCTGTGCACCTAGCTAAGATCAGGGTCAGGGACCACTCACTGTGTGAATGTGGCCTAGACGACGGTTCCCCTCCTCATATACTTTTCACTTGCCCTAAGCTGATCCGTCCCTTATATGATGTCCTCCCTCATAAAGTTCCCCGCCCCCTTAATGTTCAATGTTTGTTAATGTTTGTGTTTAGTCCTCTATGTAAATTTTTATGTAAATATATTAGATATAACAAAATTAAATTGTAAGCTAACACCTTTGTATTATATTTCTTATTACTAACCATCTATGTTAGGTATAATGTATATATTAATTTTATTTTTTTTTTTTATAGGTGAAGGCAATTTTTAACTGGATCTTTTTTTTTAACATGCATTCTCCTATTGTGTAACATTATCTCTTTTACCGTACAACCTCCTTCGTGTTTTCTCCATACAACGTGACATTGGCGAAGTGATATGTGCTCTACTGGCACGCTCGGAACGCCATAATCGAAGAACCAAACCAAACCAAGCGGGCGAAGCCGCGCGCGCCCTCTAGTTAAATATATTAATGTTTAAATTTTGAATGGTAAATTTATTACTTAATATTGATAACTCGCAAATTTTAAGTTATTACACTGCGAAAAGTCTGTTTTAAATTAAAAAAAAATATAATACAAAAACAAAAAACCTGACTCCATAAAACTAAAAAGAAAAAAAGAAGCCCAATCTTTTACTAGAATTAACAGTCCCATTACTCATTTATTTACAAATTTTAGTTAGTTTTTAGTTTCGTGCAACCGGGTTTCATGTTTTTTATGTTTTTGAATCCGCTTTCTTAGTCCATTAACAGTAGACTATCACTGATACTTTTTTAACCATTTTTAAAGTGTTAATCCACACTTAGGAAAGAAAAATACTTATTTAGAAAACATATAAAAATTTTAAAAATAACCACACCTATGGCTCATCAGTCATCAGTGGTCAGAGCGCCTGACCGGTTTCCAGGAGGCGCGGGTTCGAGTCCCGCTACGTTCAAATTTTTATACGTTTTCTAAATAAGTCACTAATATCACTGATACTTCCATATAAAAAATATCTTATTAAAACCATAAAAAAAGATAAACAAAGAATAGATAAATAATATAATAAAGAACAAATATCGAATGGCCATTCCGATAATGCTGTTTAGTTTTGTATTCAACGAATGCCCGCAATATTTTTTATAGAAGATAATCCTCTTGATATATTGGGCATAACTCTGATTTATGACTGAACTTACGATTAGAACTGGACGTTATCAGCTATCTTAAATGAATTGTTTGAATTTGCCAATTTTCGTTAGATGTACTATAGGAGAATTTAATATTATAATGGAGGCCAGTCGTGGCACAGGGGCACAAAATGTGTAGTAATAGGTTGTAGGTTCGATTTCAACTCGAGGAGATATTTAATATTTACATTTTCTTCGTTCTGGTGTCGAGCGGTTAAAAGAAAAAAAATTAAAAGATTTTTGGCATTAATAAGCTTAAGTTATAAGTGACAAAAAAAAAATCCTTAACCTAAATCTAAAATAATTTACCCAAATTTACATGCCATTAATTCTATAAACCAATCTTTTGAAAATTATAACATTTTTTTAATAACAGACAATTATATTCTTACATAGAATCTAAAATTAAGCGCGGCTTCGCCCGCTTAAATTTATTGTTGTATTATAATCAATTAATACAAAATCTTTACACAAATTGTAGTTTATATACTATTCTGTTGTTTAAACTATATTTACGGCAGTTTCATCTGAATCCATTCAGTAGTTTTTGCATGAAAGTGAAACAAACATCCATAACCTTACAAACTTTCACATTTATAATATTAGTAAAATAAAATAAATAAATAAATCAGCTTCACGCTGTATCCAGCACACAGCAAGGTAGACAGAATGAACCTAGTCTTAAGACACTCCGTTCCCCACTATCTGCCGAATTCGGGAGGCATTGCGTGTTCAATGGCAGGACTCAACGCCGCGCTTTGCCTCGACAGCGCAGAAATGGAAATATAAATTTTAAGTAAACATTTCATCTCCTCGAGTGGGGATCGAACCCACAGCCAGTCGGTTTTACAGTCACACTTAGTGCCCCTGCGCCACGACTGGCCTCTTAGTAAATTCTTACATTATATATATATAGACTAATTCTATTAATAAATCAAATTACTTTTATTATTATTGTAAATTTTAAACGCCATATTTATCGAAATAAACAAAAATATAGGCAAAAAACGACGCAAGTAAAACGATCCCCTCACTCAAAATTGTCTGACAATTTTTACACTTGCCACAAATGTGAGTGTCAATCAAATAACGCTTTATTGAAGTGCTGTGGAGCGGATAACTCTTATTACAACGCTAATTGAAATAAATATTAATAGTAAAAGCGACTGGGTGTGGGTTCGATTCCCATTCAAGAAAATAAAATATTTATTTAAATGTATATTTTCATTTCTTCACGAGTTCCACTAATCAACACGCAATGCGTCCGGAATCCGGTGGAAAGTGGAGAAGGGAGTGTCTTAACACTAGGTTCTCACTATCTATCCTGCTGGGCGCGGGATACAGAAGCTGATTTATTTTTTTATATATATGTAAGTAAAGCAAAACCCACTTTATAATATGCAAACTAACGAAATTAATAAAAATTGAAAGAGAGAAAAAACATTAGTTATTAGATTTTTTATTATTTTAAACAAAGGGTACAAAAACAGGTTAAATTCGTTATAATATAATATATACAAATATAAAACAAAAAAATAGCATATAAGCTTTTCTCCTCCAATTATCTAAGATCCTAAGCTCGATTAGTTTATTAGTAAACTCTAAAGAGTTCCACTCTTCACGTTCCAATCTCTGGCCCCATCAGGAGATATCTTGATGCTACTATTATTTTGTCATCTAAACTACCTCTAGCTTCACGCTGTATCTCACATGCAGCAGGGTAGGCTAAGGGGACCTAGTGTTAAGGTACTGCGTTCCCCACTTTCATTCAAATTTTGGAGGCTTTGTGTGTTGAGAGTTTCATTACTAGAGCAAGGAAATGAAAATATTTAATATTTACTTTTTTGGAGTGAGAATCGAACTCACAACCTGTCCCATTAACAGTCACACAACAAAACAAATAAATCACTTACTAAATATCACATATAAAATAATTTGAAGTATCCAATTCGCATGAGAAGTTTCTGGTGACAAGCAATCGCTCAAGTGGCGTCCAAATGTATTTCAGATTAATTTTGCTCGAAAACGGGCCATCTGTCCAATTTGTATGAAATGTTGATACGGTACTATTGTGTCGATGTGTTTAGTGGATATGTTGTGATGGTTTTATTGGAGGAGGGTTTCGGTTCGATCTTTTTTTTTATAAGAATGGGGTTTAGTGTTGATAGCTTTTATTTGATTATTTATCACTATTAGCGTCACGCTGTATCCCGCACACAGCAGTAGGTAGAGGGAACCTAGTGTTGAGACACTCCGTTCCCCACTTTTCGCCGAGTTCTGGAGGCATTGCGTGTTGAGTGGCGGGACTCAACGCCGCGCTTTGCCTTGACACTAGAGCGAAGAAATGAAAATATAAATGTAAATAAATATTTCATTTCCTCGAGTGGGGATCGAACCCACAACCAGTCGATTGCGCCACGAGTGACCTCACTTGATTTATTATACATATCACATTTTTTTTATTTTATTGTAATTTATTTTTCGTAGCGTTTAAGACTGTCCTGCCGCAGCGGCACATCATTTGACTTTAAACATGGCTCTGGGTTCGAATCGCACTCACAGGATTATTTTTTGTATAAATTATCGTATACAAACGTGAATACACTAATAATATTACTGTCGAACCATTAAGTTGGATAATGAGTAATTTAAACCAAATCTAGTTTTATAATGATTCAATACTAAACTGAGAATATGTTCATCGACACTTTTCTTATTTCTTTATTATAGGGAAATATAGTTATATAAATTCTTTAAACTTACTCAGACAAATTAATCATTTTCATTTGCTTAATTTAGTAACAGGACAAAGCTCAGCGTTTAGTTCCGCGCCTGAACACGCTGTGTCTTGAAAATAGAACGAAAATTGGGGAACATGGTGCCTTAATGTATTAAGGGTTTACTCTTCATTACTATATACGGGATACAGCGTAAAGCATAAAAAAAGTACACTCACTTCCTCTACCATTGAGAGAGAGAAAAAAAAAACAAAATATCTAAGAAAATTTTCCGTTTAAACTAAAAGCTAATATCAACTCAATTACCATTATTCCAGTCTAAACCAAACTCTTCCCTATAATAACATTCTCCAGTCACCTCCAAGGATCAGGAGGTTTATTCAGTAAATATACGAGTACGTAATAACTTCGTTGAACACCTAATTGTGTTGGTTCTGGGCTACGTGACGCGGCCATGGAGTAAATTGGGTTTTGAATTGTGTGTTTTTTTTAGCAAAAAAAGGAATTCTCTGTGTTTATGACTATCTTTACTATGATCAAACGGTGGGAAACGGAAGTATCTTAATGAGAAAAATGCGTCTTGACAGTAGGTTCCCAGGTTCCCTCTGCCTACCCTATTATTTGCGGAAAACTGCAAAATGAAATACGTCTTCACATTAGATATTTTTACGAATATTTAATTTAGGATATTAAAAAATTTTGATAGAACACGACTTATATTGGCAAAATCTATGATTAAAAATTATACATATACGTTTTTTGTCTGTTTGTCTCTTAGATACTAATTTAGATACACATTTTCGGAATTATTCCCATTAATTATTTTGGCTGAAATTGAAACATTTATTCTATAGCTATTAGGCCTGGACAAGAGCTGGTAAAAAATGTATTTATCTACGTGTTTAGAAAACCTATAAAAGTTTTAATGTAGCGGGACTCGAACCCGCGCCTCCTGGAAACCGACCAGGCGCTCTGACCTATCCTGTTAACCCATGTGTTATCCTAAGTGTGGAATAACACTTTAAAAAATGTTTAAAAATATGTATATATCTATCTTGTATTTAAACAGGTCTATCTATCTATAAATATATTATCTAACTAGTTTTCTGTTGATATCTTATTTAAGATTTTTTTTTAATACTTTTATAATCTCATAGCTTCACGCTATGAGATATTGCAGGATAGACAGAGAGAAGTAAGTATAAGGACACTTTAATTCATATTTTCTTCCAAATTTTTAGGGCAATTCGTACTCCTTAGTGGAACAAAACGCCATACTTTGTCTTTTTACTAGAACAGAGTAATGAAAACTTACTTCCCCCAAGTGAGAATCAAACCCATGACTGTCGGAAATTACAATCTTCGTTTAAAATGCAACAAACACAAAACAATATCAATCACTATATTATAAATTACCTTAATATTTCTATCAAATTGAATTCAAAACAAACCATTTTTAACTACATTTAAATTCCATTACTACATATTTATACAAATATCTTTTTTATTCGATAATTTCTATTCTAATAACACCCTCTAAAAGGGATCACGTGACAAAATGTCAGATGTTGATGTCCACTGGCTAGAGCGGGGGTTAAAATTAATTAAATATGATGAAAGAAAATTAGATAAGTGCGTTTAATACAATATGTTTACTTATATATGACTATTAAAATATTAGAGGGCATCGTGGCGCAGTGATCCAGCTGTGGGTTCGAGGCGGGTTCGTTCCCAGAATAGGCTGAAGGAACCTAATTTTTTTTATTGTTTATTTTTTCTTACACTACAGGTTTATAGTCCGTACATTTTGTCATCGTATACATTTAACAAAAGGTACGGATCATAAGCCTGTAGTGTAAAAAAAAAAACAAAACACATTAAAGCACTCCGTTTTCTATTTATTGCTCAATTTTCAAGACATTGTGTGTTGAGTTGTGGAACTGAACACCGTGCTTTGTCTTCTTATGACAACGAGAAAATAAAAAAATATTAATTTCGACAAATGGAGATAGAACCCACAACCGTCGTCATTTACAGGCAGATGCTAAGCCGCTTTAGCACGATGATCTCAATTTTTTAAATGTGATATTCTATACTGCCACCGTAAAGTCACTCTTACCAAACTTTAATTTAAATTAACCTCAAATGGTGAAATAAACACAGTACCAACCACAGTTCAGTAGATACATACATACAATCATACATACATACAATCATACATACATCAATATATATAGTTATTGAAACACGATTTGTGAGTAATTGCACTAAATGATGGGGACTTATATTAATTCGCCTCTATTACATTACAGATGTCTAATGGAATTTCAATTAGTGATTCATATGAAATGACAGGTTTTATTGTTTTATAATTATTTTAATAGTTTGTTATTTGGTCGTGGGGTTAGCGGTTCGATTACCGCCTAGGTTATATTTGAATTAAGACACCGTTTGAATAAGGTAGTGTAAAAATATTTTTATTTTTCTTATCGATTCATGTAATATAGTTGAAGCCATTATTAAGGTAGTAATAGTAACTGTGAGTGACATGGTTGTGGGTTCGATTTAAACTGCGAGTATTAATTTAATTTGTGTCATTACTGCGTTAAGTTGAATTTTATCAGTTAACTCGCAATATTTTGAATTCGGAAGAAAAGCGAAGCGGTGTCTTGACACTATGTTCTTTCTGCCTCCCCTGCTATATGCAAAAATAACCTAAAGACGAAGAAAATAAGTAAATGCTAAACACAATTGTTTGTGTAAATTAGGTTAATTAATTGAGGCCGTCGTAGCTCAGGGGCACAAAGGTGTGACTGTAAAATGACAGTTGTGGGTTCGATCTCGACTCTAGGGACTGTATTATATTTATTAATATTTCCATTTTTTGCTCTGGCATAGGGCTAATAAGGCCTGACGCTGAGTTTCGCTTGATCCTTTAATTGCGACCGTCATAGCTCAGAGGCACAAAGGTGTGACTGTAACGTGATAGTTCTAGGTTCGATACCCATTCGGGGGACTGAATTATTAAAAATTAAATTAAATTAAATTAGCTTCACGCTGTATCCCGCACACAGCAGGGTAGGCAGAGGGAACATAGTGTTAAGACACTCCGTTCCCCACTTTCTGCCGATTATTATTTACCAATATTTCCATTTTTTCGCTCTGGCACCAAGGCGTGGTGTTGAGTTTCGCCACTCAACACGCAATGCCTGGAAAAAATCGACGAAAATTTGAGTACGGGATACAGCATGAAGCTGATTTAATTTTACTTTTAGCTTAATTACAATAGAGACTATTAATATACTTCTTAACTAAATACCACGAAACTATCAAATAAAATACATCATTTATCAATTATAAATGAAACATACAAGTTAAAGTGCAATATTTTATGCTATATCATCTAATATCTAATAATAAAAACAATAGCAAAATGAAAAAAATATACAATCATCTAGTGACCCCCGTCCACTCACTCCATACATACGGGTGCAAATTATATGACCTGAACGCATCGTTGCTCGTATAAACTGATTTGATAAAGCCCAATTTCTGCTATATAGCGGTTTTTTAATATTTTTTCTAGGTGGAGACAGCCTAGTATCACTTTGTGGGTTGAATTCGAGACATTACGTGCTAGAGGGCGGGGTTGAACGCCGTGTTTTGTATTGTCAGAGTATGGAATCGAAAGTTATTTAAATAATATTATTCTGATTGGGGCTATATCCTATAAATGATAACTATTTACATTATTATTATTAGTATATTGTTCTTTTTTTTCATTTTCACGTTGCATCAGACGTAAACTAGTGTTACGACACTCTATTCTCTATTTTTCGCCCAATTTTCGAGGCATGGCGTGTCATATTATTAAATTAAACTCTTATGTCTATCTAGAGGCTGTATAATGTGTTTGATTATATTAATTGCAGCGTTGAACTCTGCTACCTAGTTCATTAAACTCAACACCAAAGCTTATTGTGGTGTATTCTTATATAATCGCTTTTCGCTTAAGACTTGTGTCTAAGCGATAATGTTTATAGTATAAGAGGAGAGAGAAAAGCACTTAGTATAATTAGATTGTGGAGAACGAACTTGGACTGTATCGCCGGTCATTATCTACAGGGTGATTACTGAGTGAAACAATTCGCGTCAGTAATTTCACTTGAAAATTTTAGTTTTTTTTTATTTTAGTTGATTTCAAGATATTTTTAATATTTTTTAAAGTGATTCCACACTTAGGAACGAAAAATACTTATTTAGAAAACGTATAAAAAATTTAACGTAGCGGGACTCGAACCCGCGCCTCCTGGAAACCGTATGGCTCAGTGATCAGACCTGGTCGGTTTCCAGGAGGCGCGGATTCGAGTCCCGCTACGTTCAAATTTTTATACGTTTTCCAAATAAGTATGATTTCAAGATGTTTTAAAAATATTTCCTTACCTACCTAATAAGTACTAGTACGTGATGTTAAGGATAGTTTTTCAGACATTATTTATATTTAAAAGTAACGCTTATTACAATCTGTTTATTTTAACTGACAAAATAACAGTTTCTCAGTGGAAAAGAAAATCAAACGATCACTGTCTCCTTTGCCTACTTTGCTAAATGCTCTGCTTATACAGCGTGAAATCTAAAAAAAATCAACCAGATTTGAACACATTATCTTCACTTAACAATAAACATAGACCAAATTTATTATAATCAACCAAAACAACATCATCCAAAACGAAACTACAAAAGCTAAAGCACATTTTCAAATTAGATAAACCTTCCAACAATATTTGTAGTAAAAACAAAACCTTTCAGAAATTTCAATTCCACACTTCATGCACTGCACTTAGTTAAAAACATATTTAATATTAGTCATTTCGTATTCTGTTTTACTTCCCTCCTGCCTCCCTAACTTCCCTCCATCCTCTATTTGGGAACAATGTGTGATATAATATTGTGAAACGTTGAAATTTTTGTCTAACTAATTAGCTGTCTGGATTGTAAGGATTCGTGTACAATTTAATAATTGTATAAAATTACATAGAGTCTGGTACTGTCACGGGCTAAATGATATGATTTTGTTGTTTATTTGTAGATTTTACTTCTCCTGTTGTAGTGTATGTTAAAATATAAATATTATTGGATAGAGTATGTGTTGGTTTTGTATTGAATTGAATTGAATTAAGAATTAAATAGAGTATTTAATTGAATTGAGAATGGAATTGAACTGAGAATGGAATTGAATTGAATTGAATTGAGAATTGAATTGAATTGAGAGCCGCAGCGGCACAGTGCCTTTATTTCTATCAAAAGTGGCGGTTGCCGGTTCCATATATTATTAAAATAAATGCATCATCTGTCATCTCTCCTCCTTATTTCCTTTTTTTCTTAGCTTTGACTTGTTTAACGTAACATTATTTCATGCATAGAAAAGTCGCTTCCACACAACCAGAGCGAGGAAATAAAAATAATTCTCAAATGGGAATCGAACTCACAACCTGTCGCATTTACAGTCACACACACGTGCCTGACTAGCTTCTGATTTTTTTTTATATAACGTACAATAAAATATATAATAGAATAAAAAATAATAGTAAAAAGTTATTCACATTTATACCACCACAACACCCCTTATCGAAGTGCTCGTCGTATAATTCGCGGGTGCAATCGTTTTTTGCAGTAAATCTAATTTATTTGTATTAGATAATGACTTATCCTCGACTGGTGGAGCTCTGTAACTCTTTCAAATATCCATATAGTGGGAATTGTGGTTTTGATACTTGCTGTTATTTTTTTGTTAGTTTTAAAATATATATTAATTTTCTTGTAAAAATCTGATATAATATCAAGTATTTGGATTCGATTACAAATAAGAATTTTGAATTATACAATTTATTAGGCAATGAAACATAGCGTTAAGACACTCCGTTCTCCACTTTCCGCCGAGTTATTTGAGGCATCGCGTTTTGAGAGGCGGAACTCAACGCCGGGCCTTTGCCTTGGTGCCATAGTGAAGAAATAAAAATATTGATAAATTATAACTCATTTCTCCGAGTGGGGATCCAGTCCACAATAAAATAAATAACTAATTCAAATAAATAAAGGTCATCGTGGCTCAGGAGCACAAGGATATGACTGGAACGCGACGGTTGCGGGTTCGATCCCCACTCGAGAAAATGAAATATTTATTTAAATTTATATTTCTATTTCTTCGCTGTGGTGTCGAGGCAAAGAGCGACGTTAAGATCCGCCACTCAACACGCAATGTCTCCAAAATTCGGCAGAATGTAGGCTAGAGTGACTTAACATTAGGTTCCCTCTGCCTACCCTGCGATGTGCGGGATACAGCGCGAAAGCTGATTTTTTATTTATTTTAACCAATTCAAGTATCAACATCTTTCCAACGAGTCTCATAATGGCGGTAGCATCGTGCTACGAAGCAATTACTTTAAGTTTGGTTCTGTGTCGGCACATTTCGCGGTTTTCCGTTGTCCATTAAAAACAAATGCCGGTCAGACC
Source organism: Heliconius erato x Heliconius himera (assembly GCA_013421005.1). Taxonomy (NCBI): domain Eukaryota; kingdom Metazoa; phylum Arthropoda; class Insecta; order Lepidoptera; family Nymphalidae; genus Heliconius; species Heliconius erato x Heliconius himera. Next base: position 10,740 of record JAATLQ010038265.1, read on the forward strand.
GTGTACAGTTTTAAATTGCAATCGCGATTTATTTGATTAAGATAATAATGCCTTATTGTATACATTTGATATTTGGTTTTGTTTTTTGGTAGTTCTGGGTTCATTTTCTAAAGACATTACGATTGAAATTTATTTAAAAGATTTTTTTTTTCTAATAAATAAATATTTTTTTTGATAGCAATAAGCTAATCGGTGTATATACAAAATAAACAAAAACATATTTTTCAATATTATATTTATTTGCAGTAGACTAAATTAACAAAGATTTATATATTATTCTTTTCCTATATCTTCTTTTATCTTCTTCTTTCTAGAGAGTTTCTGCTTTCATGTAAGGTATTCGTTTCTACCATTGCAAAACTAAATTTACATAAACTAATCAGATCGATCGTTCACATAATATATTGTAAACTACAGGTCCACGCGCAGTTTTATTTTTTCTAATTATTATTAAAATATAATAACAAAATTTTTTTGTTTTATATCTTACGCACTTTAATCATTTTATCTATTAACGGAAACTATATTAAAATTCGTTGCTTATATATTTTCATATTATCATAGCAGGGTCTACTCTGCTATAACCTAATGCCATGCCATTCCATTTCGCACGTTCCGTCTAATATTCCATACATTGCATACATAGCTGCGGAACTCAACGCCGCGCTTTGTCATATTACTAGTGCGGAGAAACGAAAAAAAACTCATTCCTCCAAATCGTAATGGAATCGCTTGTAAACCGTCGTCACTCTTAGTCTCCTCCAGGCGTCTTCATAAAATTTAGTCTCACATTAGTGGAAAATGCCTTTTTTATACAATATTAACATTATAGAAATAATTATTTCAGTTATTTTAGTTCATATAAAAATCAATTGCTACTCAAAATCCGTAACAAAGTTAAATTGCCGGAAACAAAAAGCGCGACTCACTTTAAATATAGAACAATCAAACAAAAGCACTCTACATGACATGTGGCCTTCTAAGTGGCGGTGACACACTACAAATAAAGTAACTTTTTAAGCTTACAATTTTTTTAATATGAAAATTTATTAGAATATACTTTAAATTATATATAATTTTAGTTAAATTTCAACTTTATGGATGAGAATATAAGGGTTAATTTAGTGTTTTGAGCTTTTATAATAAAGCTGAGTTTATTCCCGTTAAATCAATCGAAATAAAACCATATTCTCATATGAAAGGGTCGACTAAAACGTATGTAATTATTGGATCGTAGAGCTTAAAATAAGCCATGCGTGGCAAGTTTAATGAATTTTGTCTGAGGGAGAACAAAATGGAGGAATCAAAGGGAAAATTTGTGAAATTTGTTATATTTTTTAAAAAATATTTTTTAATAAAAAAATACAGCTTCACGCGGTATCCCGCACACTGTAGGGTAGGCAGAGGGAACCTAGTGTTAAGACACTCTGTTCCCCACTTTCTGCCGAATTCTGGAGGTATTGCGTGTTGAGTGGCAGAACTCAACGCCCCGCTTTGCCTCGACACCAGAGCGAAGATATGGCAGTATAAATTTAATTTTCTTTTTCAAAATTTAAGTATAGAAATATCCAGTCATTGTCACAACATAAAAAAATCTAAATGAAAATTTTATATATTTTCTTTTAATAATTCCGATTTCTACTTGAAGAACTAAAACATTTAATATTTTCATTTCTTGGCTCTAGTGTCAAGGCACAGGGCGGCGCTGAGTTCCGCCATTCAACACCCAATGCCTCCACAATTAAACGGAAAAAATGGGGAACGGAGTATCTTAACACTAGTTTACCCTCTGCTTAGTCTGCGGTGTTCGGGATTTAGCAAAGAGAAGAGAAAGATTTAGAAAAAATAGTAAAAAAAAAACGAAATAGATAGTATTGCCAAAACAACCAGAAGCATTCAGCCATATCTAATGTCATTCACACGATGTTACCAAAATAACATTGTATAATACATTATTATAATGTAAATTTGACAGTTCATCAAAACACGGCCACGTGACACAAACAAAAATAGATAAAGAACGAAACGGCGATGTCACTCGCAAATCACACCAAATAAAGATTAAAAAATAAGCACAAATTGTATAAAAACAATCGAAGCCGCTACTGTCGTACGCCTTCTTTGGAATCAGTCATTCGGTTATTGGGGGTGTGTTTGGAACAGAAAAGATGTGGAGACACCTAATCCATAATGTGTTTCATAGTTATTTTTTGTTATAAAATTATATTTTTTTATATTTCATTTTTTTTAAGCAGAAAATGAATGTGTATGGGATTAACTTGAGGCTTATTATATGTCATATATTATTAGTTAGGAAGTTTAAGCCTCTGCCTCCTAATTTTCAAGATAGTGCTCATCAAACGGCGATACTGTTCTTTCATAAATATATTTTAGAATCCCAATGGGAATCGAAACCATAATTATCGCGTTTACATTCAGACTAGACCTACTGCGATGTCGCGATTTATGCCGCCATTTTATTATGATAATAATAGTACATTACTGTGATTTTTAAATTATTTCTAAAATTACGTATTCTTCGATGTTTACCACATTAAAAAAATATATTCAAAAACAACTTACTATATTATATTAAATATAAAAATAAAAATCAAAATTAAAAAAATATTTCTAGCTCTCTCTACAGAACTTCTTTCAGTCTCTCCGTGCCATCAAAGGTCACGTGTCGGTCACGTGACCCACGCTGTATGTACGATTGTACGTGTGTCCTCCGAGACGCATTGTTCTTTCATTTAGTACTGGATGTGCGAGATTGGGGTTGATTTTACTGACTTTGAAGACGATGTAGGAAGAGTAAAGTTTTTAATAATATTAAAAAAAAACAACTTCACACTGTATCCCGCACACAGCAGAGTAGACTGAGGGAACCTGCTGTTAGGACACTCCTTCCTCTTTTTCTCCTCTGTTCCTCATTTTTACGCCGAATTTTAGAGGCATTGCGTCTTGATTGTTGAGAATATATTAAAAAATGAATTCAAAAACTTATATTAAAAATGAGTTAAATCTTAGATAATATAAAAAAGCAGGACAAAGTGCGACTCAGACTCGCCCATTAAGAGTTTCCTACCAATATGATGAAAATCGACTGACTGGTTGGTTGATTGACTATATAAGTTTGTGGTCATATGCAATAATTTTGTAATAAATGGTTAGTTTTCCTCTGATATATATTTATAAATATCAAAATTTAAGTTTTTTTATATTAAAAATCAGTATCTTAAAAAGTGATAAATATAGATAAATTACAATAAATATATTATTTATGATCAAGATTTCGACATTATTTATTTCAATATATTTATTTAAATATAACCTCTATTCTGTTTCTAAAAAGAAAAAAATATTTTTTTTGAGATACAGATTAGGTTATCTAAACACATATTACCTGAAATATCAATTAAGTAAACTAGTGAAATATATATTTTTAATTCGTTATAATTAATCAAAAATCCAGTAGAACTACTTTACATGTTAGATATAATAATTAGTACAAATTCTAATGTCTTTTCGAGAGCCTTTCTTAGTGTTAAGACACTCCGTTCTCCATTGTCTGCCAATTTCTGGAGGCACTGCGTATTGAGGCGGAATTCGCCGCCGCGCTTTGCCTCGACCACCAGAGCAAAGAAATGAAAATATAAATTTAAATAAATATTTCACTTAAGTGTAGGGATCGAATCCAAAATCAGTCGCGTTTACAGTCACAAACTTTTGCCCTGATGCCACGACTGGTCTCAGTACTTTTGTCTAGTTTAGTAAAATAAAGTATCTACAGCATTGAATTTCGTCAGTCAATGTAAGCATTGATGGCGTTAACGCTATATATAGGCACTGTCTCTAAAATAAGCAAAATTGGTACCTGCTACTTTTTACGAAAAGTTGAGCAAAAAAAAATTCTAATATAAGCTATTACGAAATACCAGTTTCGAATCAATAACCTCCATAATAAAAATATTATTTAGTATTAATAAAATTGTCATTGGACGCTTAGAAAGGAAAAATATTTTTTAGTATAAACGTCTACTGGCCTCCTTGAGGCCAGTCGTAGCGCAGTGGCACGAAGTGTGACTGTAAAACCGACTGGTTGGGGGTGATCCCCACTCGAGGAGATGAAATATAACCTTAAATTTATATTTCCATTTCTTCGCTCTGGTTTCGAGGCTAAGCGCGGCGTTGAGTTCTGCCACTCAACACGCAATGCCTCCAGAATTCGGCAGAAAGTGGGGAACGGAGTGTCTTAACACTTTTTTTTCTCTCTGACTACCCCGCAAGGGATAAAACGTGAAGCTAAGTTAAGTTAAGTTAAGTATACAAACCTCACCTTCAGCACCTCTTGGAAACGCTAGGTCTATTTGCAAAAGCAGATTCAAATCCTAAGTTAAAATCGCTAAGTTAAATTTTTATACGTTTTCTAACAAAATATCTCTTAAACACTCCCTAGTGACAGTCAATTATTCCAATAACAGACCCTAGTTTACTAAATAAGCTTTATTTCCGCAAACGTTCTCGCGTTTCGCCTGAAGCTAAGTCCCATAAAATACTTCTCCCGTGAATAATAGAATAATAATAAAAATATACAAGTAACGACTTCGTCTATTCCATTTAAAGGGTTCCGTATGATAAAAATACGTATAAAACATTTTATTATGTGCGGAAATATAAAGTGAAATGGACTTGATTTTATGTTAGTTTGTTAATAGGCTTGCGTTTGTTTGTAATGAATTTATAGTGTTAGTGAAGTCTCTACGTGTTTCTTAAGTCGACAGAAAATTGTAAAATATTTTTTTGCTTTTTAAATTACCTCATTCCCTATACTAATATAATATGTATGGAGATAAAATATACTAAATAAAATATACAAGGCAACTAGCGTGCGAGTGTAAGCACGAAGGTTGTGGGTTTGTTTTCCACTTCTGGGAATAAAATATTTAACTAGGCAAAGCGCGGCGCTTAGTTTCGCCACTTAATACGTAATGCCTTGAGACTTCGGCGGAAAGTGGAGAACGATAATGTCTTAATAGGAACGACAGAGTGTCTTCTTAATACTAGGTTCTTTCTGCCTACTCTACTATGTGCGAGATACAATATGAAGGTAATAAAAGAAAAATAGACAGTGTTTAGTGACAGAACTCAATGCTACCCTTTGTCTTTAGCAAAAAAATGAAAATAAAAATCAGATATTTTCATTTTTTTTGTATTGAGGCAAGTCGTGGTGCGTGGTGACTGAAAAACCGACTGGTTGTGGTTTCGATCCCCACTCGAGGAGATGAAATATTTACTTAAATTTATATTTCCATTTCTTCGCTCTGGTGTCGAGGACAAGCGCGGCGTTGAGTTATGCCACTCAACACTCAATGCCTCCAGAATTCAGCAGAAAGTGGGGAACGCATTGGCTTAACACTAGGTTCCCTCTGCCTACCCTGCGGGATACAGCGTGAAGCTGATTTTTAAAAGTCAGATGCTGTACCGCTGCGCCACAACAGTTCGTGACGTTTAATAATAGGTTAATATTTCATTTAAAAATCACCCTCAACCCCAAAATCTAAATGTTCTATTCATTATATTGTTATATAATAGAAATTGTTAACTTTTTTTTGTTTAGAACAGCCCGCGGCGATCACGTGGCCGGTGTTTAGCAAATTGCTCGCTAATATTTGTAAATTAACGCAATTGAATGTACAATAGACATTTCATGGGAAAGTGTGTTTCGTTTGATATTATTGGGAATTAGTTTAGTTTTGTTTGATACAAATGTTGTATGCAGATTTGAGTGGCTTTTTTTTTCTAGTTTAATAATTTTCTTTTGGTTATTAACAATATGTTATTATTGTTAAATAGACAATATATTATATTATTAATAGGTTAATACTTCGTAAGACAACGTATAAAAAAATAATATAGCGGGATTTGAACCCGCGCCCTGAACAACTAAGCCATACGCTCTCGTCAAGCTACGTCGAAATTCTTATACGCTTGTTACAACTTGTTTATGTTGTTAGCATCTCTGAAGCGAAATTTTTACAAATTTACCCAATCCAGACATAATTACTTATAATTATCGTTTGGCAAGAGAGAATGCTATTTTTAAAATATATATATACTTTTTTTAATCAAGGTACATTCAGAGATGCTTACAACATAAATATTGATGAGAACGTATGGCTTAGATCAGGGGTTCCCAACCTTTTCTTGATCAAGGACCACTTTTATATCATTCTTGGTAGCAGGGACCACTATGCATGTAGGTATATTAAAAATTAACTGTGATAATTCGCCTCACCATCCCCAGTCATAAAATTAAAATTGTTCGCGCGTAAGTTCCTAAAAGTGGTCCACTTTTAGGCTTCTGCGGACCACTGGTGGTCCGCGGACCACCGGTTGGGAACCACTGGCTTAGATGGTCAGGACGCTTGGACGGTTTTCAAAGAGACGCGGGTTCAAATCTCGCTACGTTCAAATTTTTATACGTTTTCTTATTAGTATTCTTCTTTCCTAAGTTTGGAATAACATTTTAAAAAATGTTTAAGATATTTAATTGTATAGGGAGGGGGGGTTATTTAAATAATGAAAATATTTAAAATTATCAATAAATTTATTTATCTACATGTAGCATGAATACACGTCGAAAAGATCACTAACCAGGCATTTTTCATAATTTTTATACCTTTTTTTTTAGGTTCATGCTGTATCACACACAAAACAGCAGAGGGAACCTGGGAACCTAGTGTTAAGATACTCTGTTCACATTCTGACACTTCAGCTCCCCACTTACATGAAATCCTGGAGGCATAGCGAGTTGAGTGGCGGAACACAACGCCGCGCTTCACTTCATTATCAGTGCGGGGAAATGAACGTTAGTGCCACAGTCTCAAATTCTGGCCTTTTTTTACATAGTTATAC
>JAATLQ010038265.1:17757-87657 GCA_013421005.1 Heliconius erato x Heliconius himera
TAGGGGGTGAATTCTTAAAAACCATGAAACACGTGTTCAATGAAATATTTTTAAGAGTCTGAATTTCAAATTTTATAAAAATCGGTACAGTTAAAATTTTTTTTCCATACAAACTTTCAACCCCTATTTCATCCCTTTAGGGTTAAAATTTTTCAAATTCCCTTCTTAGTGGATGTCCAGAATATGAAAATAAACATCTGCCCAAATTTCACGTTTCTACCATCAGCGGTTACGGCTCTGCGTGCGTCTTACCTCAGTCAGTCAGCACAAGTCCTTTTATATATACAGATAATACTTTCCAAAATACAATATATTAAAATTGCCGATAATTAATCAGCGCAGTACTAGCACCAAGCACAAGCCTCCCTCTAACCAACATTTCCCTGGCCGTCACCTCTCTGCCCCTTTCACTCCCCTGGACATCAAAACAAATAGCGGCACGCGGCTGTTCATCTACAAATTACTCTTCAAGTGGGAAATATGTCAATTATTATTAATATGAGATTGAGTTTGTTTTATTTTGTGGAATAAGTGGTGTAAGTGTGATGTGTTAGACTGATGGTGATGGTTATAGGTTCTTTTTTTAAGTTAGACATAATAGAATGGTCTCATTTGACGTAGTTGTACAGCGTTTGACTGTAAACCCGACGATAGTGGATTTGATTCTCGCACGGGAATATGAATTATTTTATTTCCTCGCCCTGGTGGGAAGACAGCTCGGCGTCGAGTTCCGCAATTTAATATGCAAATAAAATAAATACCTGAGGCAAGTCGTGGCGCAGGGGTATAAAATGTGACTGTAAAACCGACCGGTTGTGGATTCGATTCCCACTTGATGAGATGAAATATTTACTTAAATTTATAAATCTCTCTAGTGTCGGGGTAAAGTATGAAGATAAAATAAAAATATTCTTCCATTGTTATATATAAATTTTAAAATGTTACTATGAATTGTTTTTAATAAAATATTTTTTTTTATTTAAATTAACAAGTATTTTATAAATTCTAACTATTTTTTATGTTTTTAGCAGTATTTCAGAAGCTGCTGCTGCTGCAACCTGTTAATACAGATGCCGTACGACTGTAGGATTCGAAGTCGAAGGGAATCGAATCCATAGACTGTCGCAAAGGTTATGGGTTTGATTCCCACTTGATTCGTTCCAGAATTCATCTCAATGACAGGAACGCAGGTTTTCCAAGGTCCTTCTGCCTACCATGCGATGTGTTTGAAAAAAAAAATCAAAAACAAAACGTCGTCATACATTCTCTCCAAGAGGCTTATGCAAGCAAATGCCAACTACTTTAATACATAACAGTATTCAAATCGACAGTCCAAAGCAATCAAAATCGTGCGAAATTCCATATTATTAATAGTTACGTACACGTACATGCTTATAGAATTACAACAATTATAAACTATTTTGACAATCCTACAACAATATACCAGAAAGGTCCTACATAACAATACAATTCAACTATTCAACATCAATCGAACAGTCATTGTGACAACACTCAACCCTTAAACAGTCAAGAGTGTGTCCTCAAAGACAATATTTGCAGGAGGTACCATAGACCCTCTCATATCTCTATAGAGTAAACACGTGTCTAATGACGTGGGAATATGGGATGTAGGATGGTGTAGCTACTATCTTTATATTTGAAGATTGTAGTTTTTGAAGCCGTTTTGGTATAGTGGGACTGTAAATGCAGTGGTTGTGGGTTCAGTTTTATTTTGGGATTGAATGTTAGGAAATTTTACTTTGCAATATGCATGTAAAGTTATTTTTCTTTTTTTTATAGGTTTATGGTGTACCCAACAGGAGCACCAGGGTCGGGAGAAGGAACCTAACCTAGCGTTAAGACACTCGTTCACGTTAAGTCACTTCCGTTCTCCAGTTTTCGGAGAGTTATTGGGGCATTGCGTATTAAATAGTAAAACTCGATACCAGAGCGAGAAAAAGAAAATATTAATTATTTTATTTTCTCAAATGAATCGGACCTGTCATCCATGTCATGTCACAAACTGTCGTGTCTAAAGTCACAAGCTGGTGCCCCTGTGCCACGACCAGTTAATTAAGCTAAAGTTATGAAATAGCTATATATAATCCTCACGAGAAACTATCCTGCTTCAATACAGACGGAAACCATGAAACGGATAAGCCGATGATATTAGAGATTACTTCACAGAGAAATTGACCTAGGCTTATGTTCGGGAATTTACAATGGTCCAGTAACACCTGCGTAAGGACTGGAAGTGATAATAGAAATAGGATTTTTTATTTGTTATTTAATTACTAATTGTTTTTGATAGAGTTATTTATTAATGCGGCGTTGAGATCCTCCGCTCAACACTCAATGTCTCAGATTTCGAATAAAGTGCTTTGATTCTTGAGTTTTTAATGTTTGCCATGCTATTTTTGTTTGTGTACTTATAGCCGGATACAATATATATCTGACAAAAGATACGTTTTTCTATATTTATTTACATTAACTGAGGAGCAAGCGAGCTAAATCTATCTAAAAAATATATTTTCTAATAAAAAAAAAATTAAAACTTTAAAAAATACATTTATAAAATATTTTAGCGAGGTAGTGTAGGGTTAATTTGTTTTAAATTTTGTACTAAGACGTAGCTCAACGCCAAGCTTTGCCGAGCGCAGAGAGAAAAAAAAATACTAACACTACATTCATTCTCCCAAATGGATATTAAAACCCAAAACCCACAAAAAATAATAAATGTACACATCCAGTTTCACAAACACTATGTAATATTTGCATAACCACGTCATACCGGTATTAGTATCTGGGAGACGGACGTCACCGCGGGGCTTCCGTTGTCTACCGTTTTAATAAAGCATACGTTTCATTTAGCATCAAAACAACCATTGTTGTATACGTTTTGTGGAGTTTGGAAATTTAATAAATTATATTTGGCTCGCTTGGATTTGGCTTCGCTCTAATGTTGAGTTGCGCGGCGTTGAGTTCCGCCACTCAGCACGCAATGCCTCCAGAAATTGGTGGAAAGTGGGGAGCAGAGTGTCTTAGCAATAGGTTCCCTCTGCCTACCCTGCTGTGTGCGGGATGCAGCGTGAAGCTGAAAAAAAAAAATTTATTATTTAGAGGTGTTTGATTGAAACGGCGAGGGTTGTAGACGCACTGGTAACAGGAAACAGAGTGCGTGTTGATTAGCGGAAATCAACGCCAAGTTGTGTCTTATTACCAGAATCAGGAAATAAAAATAAATTATTTTCTCGATTCTGAATTGATCCCGTAACTAAATTTGTAGCGCTTACAGTAAGACGCTGCACCACGACGGCCTCTAATTAAGTCCGTGCTTACCTCAAAAAAGGAATTGAAAATTAAAAATCAAAAGTTCTTTGACAATCGACTGGAATGAATGTCTTGCGGTATGAACATCAAACGGTAAATATTTGTACCATGTTGATACATAACAATATTTCCTTAAACTCCTTATACAAAAAAATAACATGGTATTTCTTTTAATATATATTTTTTCTATACGATCTTCACCAAAAACCTCGATTTTTTCATTCAAAATCGAATTTTCAAGTATTACGCTCAATATTTTCTTTATTTTTTTTGATTCCTTATGGAGGGTAGTATTGAATAGATTTACCCGATGCTCAATACTCAACCCTTCCTTAATAAAAGTTGTAAATTTTTACAACTCGCTTCCGCGCGTCTGGACTATTGTCATGTTGATTTGATTAGGATGGATGTATGACAAATTAGACAGTGATTCTTAAAGTTTTCTACTATAGTATATTTTCCATTATATAGGGTGAATATATGTTTACATATATATGTAGAACAAATCACCTTTTTAAATCTTAGAAAGTTTCTTTATAGTAATGTATTTTGTAAGTCAGCTTTTCCTAATAAATCTTCTAAAAAATATGAAAAAAAAAATTAAAATAATTAAACTACACCAAATATAGCATACAAAAATAGAGAACGATATTCACGCATTAAAAAATATTAATATTTTTATATATAAAAATTATATATATATATATTTTGATAAGGAAGTAGTAGTCTATTTTCTTAAATATTTCAATCGTGAATATTTTCAAGTTGATCATACTTTACGACCGTATGTCTTGAATACTTAACTTTAATTCGTAGGAAGTTTGTCCTAAACTTTTACGATATTGCCAGTCGACTTCCGGAAGCAAGAAGGGTTTTGGTGTTTCATATGGATATTTGAATTTGTTTGTGAATTTGCATAGTTGTTATCTAGTATAAAATTATGTTCTGCCTTTACGGGAGTGGGTAAAGTAGTCTTTTTTTTATTTTTTCTTTTTTTATTTATTTTTATTACTAGCGGCTCGCCCACGGCTTCGCCCGTTTAAAATACATGATTATTGATTTAATACGCACAATTGATTGACAACTATAATGACTTCTAATATGATTTTTTTACGACATTATCGTCAAAGAATTTTTGATTGTTTTAAATAAAAAAAATACGACCATTGTTGATATTTGATATTTATAAAATATACATAAAGCTAATTATTTAGTACACGTATATATTTTTGTAACTTTATGTTCTTTTTACCTATATAATATACTCTGTTAAATGTGCTGATTTCAGTGAATAATTTAATTTACTAATTCAGAAACAGCCTTAAATGTTAAATTATTGATTTGAAGGATTCATAATATTCTTTGTAAAATAACTGTAATAATTGCATATTAACTCCTGTACAGTTTTTAAATTAGTTACATATATTATATGAACAAAACAACCAAAAAATCTTTGTATTTACTTGATATTTCTTTCAAGATCGTTCTTTATCTTTGTGTTGAATGAATTACGACTTCTTTCAAATGACGATAACTTTTTTTTTAATGAACCGATTTTTATGAACTAAACTTTAGTATTTAAGTTGAGTTAAAACAAAGCAATTGGTTAAATTTTCGTAGTTAAGTAAATCGGTTCAGTACTTTCAGAGAAAAATGCGGCCAAAAATATGTCGACAGACAGACAGACAGACACACGGACAGACAGACAAGAAATTCAAAAAAAAGGTTTTTGCTTTCTATTATTCTTTTTAAGTGTCCCTCTATCCATTTCAGTCAAAATTACTAAATGTACAGACAAAATATTTTTACTGTCTTATTATATATAGAGATAATCAACCACGTCGTATATTATTTTTGTTTTAGCTTCATGATATATTTCACATATAGTAAACAGAGGGAACCTAGTGTTAAGACACTCCGGTTTCAGATTTATTATTTAAATTAACTGTCACTTTGCAATATACAAATAATATTGGGAAGATATCCTACCTCCATAACTTTTAAAACGTTAAAGCAATACAATAAATTTTAAATCCATTAGTACTAGTAAGTGGGTACACATGTTCTGGGTCGTGATTTCACTCCATTTAATATTACGAGGTTTAAATTCGGTGAGTTGTTGCCTCTCTTTTGATATGGGAGACGCCCTCAACACTCTCTTTAATTTTTAAATTGGAATTTTATTAGAAATAGCATGTGAAGTTATGTGTTTTGTTTGTAATTTGATCTGTGTTAAGTTAGTTTTATGTTTTGTTTAACTTTTGTTATTTTTTTTTGAAAAAATCTTTGCAGGCAACAATTTATTTTAACTTAATATAATATTTACATATATAGTGTTTGATAAAAAAAGTCAAATATTTAAGTCTCTTTTTTTTTCAAAATCCTTTTATCATTCATCATATCAGTTTGCCATCCTGTTTTCACTCTCAATAAAAAAATAGAAAAGCATAAACATAAATAAACTAGAAAAATAATATATTTCGGTCACTCAAATATCCCTAATATTCTTGCGTCAAAATTCAATTAACGCATAAAAAATCGTCCCCCTCATATTCGTTTGAGCGGAGAAAAACTTTTGTCACTGTAACTTAACCCTACAACACCAGACAATAATAGAAATGAAATTTCATTTACCTTTTAGAAATTATATTCATATAGGTATAATAAAAAATACTATATACTATATCAGCTTCACGCTGTATCCAGCAAACAGCAGGATAGGCAGAGGGAACCTAGTGTTGACTCTCCGTTCATCACTTTCCGTCGAATTTTGGAGGGATTGCGTGTTGAGGGGCGTAACTCATATATTTTATACATTTATACGTACGTAGTAACATTAGTAGTAGCTATATTTTATAAATTAAAAATAAGAATACTAATAAATACTTCTTTACAATATTATATTATATTTCTTATGGTCAGCCAAATTTTCCTAATATTGTTGCGTCAAAATTCAATTAGCTTATAAAAAAACTCTTCCCCTCACATTAATGTCACTGTAACTTAACCCTACAACAGCAGACCCTATTATAATAATAGTATTGAAATCTCATTTATCTTTTTATCATTTATCAATTGTCAATATATTAATGCTTACATTTTTTTTATATTTTTAGCGGTTGCAATACGTTTTTTTTTTCAATGTTTTGTTCAAAATAATTTAGATTTAAAAACCACACCCTGTATATTTATTTGATTAATGATATGTTTTAAAAGTTATTATATTTTTAAATTGTTCTATGATTGTTCCTAGATGTTATTATATGTTTTTTTTTTTATTATATGTTTTTATTATTTACAACGGATCTAATTTGAATGTAATAACTGTCAGTCTTATAATATTTAGTAGTATTAAAATATGTTTTTTAAAGACTTTTTTATATTAGGACAAGAAAAAATCTGAATCATTTAGCAGTCAATAATAAAAGAAATAATATTGTACATAACTTTTATCACGCTTCACGCGTATCCAACAAGAAAGCAGGAAAGGCAGAGGGTATCTAGTGTTAAGACACTACGTTCCCCATTTTTCCTTGTCTTGCATTGTCTTGACACCAGAGCGAAGAAATAAAAATATAAATTTAAATAAATTTTTACCACAACTTGTCTCCGATAATTAGATTATTAGAGGCTAATCGTGGTCTCATCGTATATTATATAATAAAACAACTAAAAAAAGTTTATTTTTGTGGAATACCCACCAAAATAACAAATACTGTATATTTGATATAGAAATTATTTCTTTTCAATTTTCATAGGAATTTCTATACAAAATCACACACGCTTGTTATTAGGGCTATAAAGATGTCACATCGGAGTGTCCGAAAATAATTGTAAATTTCAGCCCCTTTAGATGCTGGAACTAATTTTATTACTTTACACTTACCCTTGGACCGGACAAAAATGTCCAAAATACATTATGCGTTAACTCTAGGGTCATTTGGCATCACACCTAATTTTAAACAATACTTGACTTTTTTTAGCTTCAGAGAAGAAGATAGCACGTTAGGCAGAGGGAACCTGGGAACCTGTTGTTAAGACACTCCGTTCCCTACTATAAGTTCGCCGAATTTTGGGGGCGTTACGTGTGTTGAGTGGTGGAAAACAACGCCGCGACTATTTGATTTTTTCTTTCAATATATGCATATAGCAGGGTAGGCAGAGAGAATTAGGTGTAAAGACACTCTGTTCCTCACTCTCCGCCTACGTACTGTATGGCGGAACTCAACGCTGTGCTAGACCGAGGTGATGAAAAATATTTTATTTCTCCCTGTCGGAATAGTACCTACCCATAAACATCACGTATACATAATTAATACAAGAGCGAGGAAAAAAAAAACTAATTTCACCAAGTGGAAATCAAACACAGAACCGTCGCGTTAATAACAAGACAAGCAACGATTTCAAATTTTAGTTCAAAAATTTAGTTTCTACCCTTAAGAAATTAATTTAAAATTGCTATATTACCCATAAAGTATATTAGTTCCAGCGGCCAATATCTTGACCCGAGAATACATTAACAAATGGACGGTTAAATATTAACTGTTCCATACGAATTTAACCACAATGTAGTGTTAGAGATAAAACCACTATTAGCTTTGTTTACGTATTGCTGCCAATAATGTTACAATGTTTTTAGAGTTTTCCATCAAAATAGTTTTTATGTTCTAGATTAAAGACAGATATCTTTACTGGTAAAATAAAATAAATCAGCTTCACGCTGTATCCCGCTCACAGCAGGGTAGGCAGAGGGAACCTAGTGTTAAGACACTCCGTTCCCCACTTTCTGCCAAGTTCTGGAGGCATTGCGTGTTGAGTGGCAGAACTCAACGCCGCGCTTAACCTCGTCACCAGAGCGAAGAAATGAAAATATAAATTTAAGTAAATATTTCATCTCCTCGAGTGGGGATCGAACCCACAACCAGTCGGTTTTACAGTCACACCTCGTGCCGCTGCGCCACGACCGGCCTCATATCTATCATACCGGCCACATATATCTTTACTTAATATTATAAAATTAAAGTGTTTGTTTGGTTGACCCCGCTAATCTCAGATCGTGAGAGAGTGGCTATAGGTTCTATAATATGAATTGTTTTATTGTGAGCTACTTGTTCCACAATCAAAGATAATACGGGCTTTTTTTACCAAGGAGGTGAAGCTATAGGTGACTACAGCTGTTTTGTAAATATAATAAATTTTATGAGAGAAGGAAATTTGGGAACGAAGTGTCATTAGGTTCCCTCTGCTCACCCTGTTGTGTGTGGGATAGAGCGTGAAGCTGATTTATTTATTTATGTGTTAAAGTTTTTTTACTTCAAGCAGCAGTTGAATATTCTCCTTTGAAAGATTTAATATTAATTAATTCTTAATATATCGAAGCGCGAATCAGGCTCGCCCACCGAGGGTGATGGAAAACTCAAGCTATTTCTGAAGTTAGTTTAGCTTAGCCAGAGCTCTTCCATCTGATACCTCACTTGAACGAGCGTCTTTAATACCAAAATTTGCCTCCCTTTTAATGCTATTATTTTATAGGACTTAACCACAAATGTATAGTTTTCAGATTATTTTCCTGAACCTTTTAGTACTTACATGTAGAAAAAAGATTTGCAGGATTTTTACTAACTCCTAAGTATGCAAGAGAAAGAGAATTGTATATATACCTACCAATACGATTGTCAAATATATATATTATAAAATAAATACAACAAATCAGTATATTTAAAGAACAGACACACCGTTCTCCCACTTTCCGAATTCTAGACGCTCGACACCAGAGCGAAGAAATGAAAATACAAATGTAAGTAAATACTTTATCTCTTCGAGTGGAAATTGAACTCACAACCAGTCGATTTTGCAGTCACACGACACTCCTGCGCCACGACTGGCGAAGTAATTAATATTGTTACATAAAAATACAATTTAACCCTTCCCTCCACAAATCGGTTAACCATTAATCACCCAAAGTAAATTTTGTGCATGTTAATAAACTGATTAATTAGTAGTTATCTTATCGCGTCATCTCATTACAACGCATCGTCTAATTACATGAATTATGTTCTGAGTTCGGACGTCACCTATTTATGAATGGGTTAAGTTAATTAAATATTATCAACATATATATATAGTTTATATTTCCATTTCTTTGCTCTGGCGTCGAGGTTAAGCGCGGCGTTTAGTTCTGCCACTAAACACGCAATGCCTCCAGAATTCGGCAGAAAGTGGGGAACAGAGTGTCTTAACTCTAGGTATGTTTTTTTCTTATTTTTGTAAATATAAAAATTTGAACATAGCGGGATTTGCACCCGTGCCTCTTTGGAAACCGTCCAAGGCTCTGACCAACTAAGCCATATATATTGAAACTTCAACGTGGACGGTTTTCAAAGAAGTGCGCGTTCAAATCCATATATTTTTATGTTTTCTAAAAACATTTTTCTTTCCTAAGTGTGCAATTACACTTAAAAAAATGTTAAAAAACTCTCCGTTCCCGATATTCCGCCGAATTCTCGACGCATCGCGTGTTGAGAAACGTAAATTAGCGCCGATAACGTCAATCAGATTTCAATTTCAAAAGTTTCACGTTGTATCCCAAACATAGCAGGGAAGGCTGACGAAACCTGAGCACTTAGTGTTAAGACACTCTGTTCCCATTAAAACACTTCCACAATCCACTTTCAGTCGATTTCTCGAAAAAAAAGCGTTTTTACAGTCGCACATTTGTGCCCCTGCCATACATCTGGCCTCAACTGATAAAGTAATTTGTCAAATTAAAAACATGCCATATTTTTTATAATGAGAGTTGATAGGTTTATCTTAAAAAATAATCTTATGTTTAATTTGCGGTTAGGTTTAAACAAGCATTAACTGTTGCTTAATTAATATTCCTAGTAAAATGTACTAGAATTTAGTTGTTTAGAATATTAAATAGATAGATAGATAGATAAAACTCTTTATTGCATACATAGAGGAAATATAACATTTTACAAGAGAAATAAGAATACCAACATAAAATTACAGATAAAAAAATATATAATTTGGGCACAGAGGTAGTATGCAAAGGCGACCTTATCACTATTAATGAGATGTTAGTTGATAAATTTGACTAATTGATAAAAATTTTTGGTTTCACGCTATATCCCGCAAAGCACGCGGCGAGAAAGAACTGAGAGAGAAACTATTATCAAATACATTTTATTATCAAATTTCCGCACTGTGCCATGTTGGTATTTAGGGAGGATTCACACTATTTTGCACGTAGCGGTTCGTTCTCGATCCGATTTCATATTCTTGTATAAGAAATATTCTTATATGCGTGATTGGTTTGAAACTTGGTCGGTTTCATTATTTCTTATCCAAAAATATATTTAACAGGCCGAGATCAGATATACAAATAAACGTAATTTGCACTATAATGTGAATCTTCTCTAATTCTTTTTAAGTTCTCGCTATATTCTGCATATATATTATATAATGAAGAAAAGTAGGCAGAGGAAACTCCGTGGGAAAATCGATTTCCGGCCAATTTTTGAGACATTGTATTGAGTGGTGAAAACAATATATTATCCCGAATGAGAATCGAACTCACGATCATCGCGCTTACAGTCACCACTACGATAGCCCCAACTACAGTTTATAACAAATCATAATGCAATATTGTATACAATTTAAATAAAAAGAGAAAAAAAAATCAGCTTCACGCTGTATCCCGCACACAGCAGGGTAGGCAGAGTGAACTTAGTGTAAGACACTCCCCGAATTCTGGAGACATTGCCTGTTAATTGGCAGAACTCAACGCCGCGCTCAACCTCGACACCAGAGCGAAGAAATGGAAATATAAATTTAAGTAAATATTACATCTCCTCGAGTGGGGATCGAACCCACAACCAGTCGGTTTTACAGTCACACCTCGTGCCGCTGCGCCACGACTGGCCTTTGTATTTTATTGTATACATTTTTTTTTAAAAAGAGAAGCTTAATAAAAAACACTCTTTCATTATCAACATAAACTCTATTAAATACCATTAACCACCATAAGAATGACATCAACTGTAAAATGCATCTGTCAATAGCACTCAATAAATACATTCTAAATTTAAAAGTTTCCAACTTAATGGTGTGTCACAACATATAATCTTGTAAAATGGCGTCCGTTTTTGACGTTTATTGATTTCAGTTGATTTGATTGATTGTGTGATGATAACGTTGTATTTGTTCTCAGGATTGATTTTAAAAGTTAGTAGGTATATAGAAATGATTTGAGAAGTAAATAATTTGACTGGGTACAATTACATTTTTTTACTAAGTGGCGGACCTTAACACTGCGCTTTACCTCGTCACCAGATCGAGGAAATTAAAATAATAAATATTGCATTTTTAACATTTTTAAAGTGTTAATCCACACTTTAGAAAGAAAAATACTTATTTAGAAAACATATAAAAATTTGAACGTAGCGATAATTCTTAGTAATTATTATTGGGTAGCCAAATTTATAAAAATCTCCCTACAGAGATGCTAATAACATAAATAAGTCGTAACAAGCGTATTAAAATTTCGACGTAGCTTGATGAGAACGTATGGCTAGTGGTCAGAGCGCTTGGTCGGTTTCCCGGAGGCGTGGGTTCGAGTTCCGCTACGTTCAAATTTTTATACGTTTTCCGAATAAGTAATATTGCATTTCCTCGAGTGGGAACCGAACCCACAACTTGTCGCATTTACGGTCACTTGCTTGTGTCTCTGCGCTACAGTTAGTATTATCGTCTAGGTCGTGTTAAATTAGTTCTGCTAATTAGATATAACAGAATGTTAAAATTCCCTTTTGTTACTTCTAATAACTAAAGTAAATTAACACATTTTTCTCGAATACGTGGCTTCAAATATAACATCTATTTCTTTACTAAGGACCAAGAGGGCCATACCTACTCCACAATTTCTACTAACAATATATACATACATATATATATATATATATATATATATATATATATATATATATATATATATATATATATATATATAATATATACATATATTGTTTTCTAATTACCTTTTTTCTCTATTTTAAAATACTTAAGTGTTCTACACGGTAAATCAATTTGTAGAAAGATTCTCATTTCGTATAATATATTACACTCAAACTCGACTTCTATAGAATGATCTTTCAAGTGTCTACTGGAGGCCTACAAAACATTTAATTGATCTTTATGCGCCAGTCTATTAAAACAAATTACGTTGAGTTACGTCACTTTGATTCCCCTGAATAGAGGTTGAACCCAAAACCACGGAGATTATAGTCATATACCGTCTCAACTTACAAACATGGCCTTTATATACTGCTACTGTATATTTTAACCAATTTCAAAAACAAGCACTTTATTAATTCCACTGTATATTTTTTATTACACCAAATTCAATTAAACAAAGAAAAATATTACAGATATTTTACAACCAAGCCATAAAAGCCCACATTATTAGCGTAAAAATATGACATAAAGTTTAAGAGATAACTCACTCAAAAATTCGTAACAACCGAAGTCGTAAATGTAGGGCCAATAATACAAAATACAATAAGTGGCAATATTGGATACGAGAAAATCTTCTCAACTAATACTGAGTGTACACTTATAGAAATTTTCTTATACGAAAATTTAAAAAAAAATCTATTTAATATATGAGGCCAGTCGTGGTGCAGGGGCACAAGTGCGTGCCTGTAAGCACGACTGGTAGACGATTCGATCCTCAGTTGAGGAAATGGAATATTTATTTAAATTATTATTTTTATTTCTTCGCCCTGGCGTCGACGCAAAATGCGGCGTTGAGTTGCGCCACTCAACATGCAATGCCTTCAAAAATTCGTTGGTAAATGAGGAACGGAGTGTCTTAACACTAGGTTCCCTCTGCTTATTCCTCTTAGAGGTTAATACAGGGATAAGTATATAGAAAAAATATTACCTAAACAAAAGCAAGTAACGAGCGTATAAAATTTTCGACGTACTCGTAGTATGATGAGAACGTATGTGTTAGTTGTTAGAGCGCTTGGACGGTTTCTAAGAGGCGCGGGTTCTAATCCCAATATGTTAAATATTTTACACGTTTTCTAAATAAATATTTCTTTACAGTAGAACAGCACTTTAAAAATATTAAAAAAATCGAATTTAAAAATACTTGATATACCACCAGCACAATACATTTCACAGTAACTAGGCGTCATAAGGACGCGTTCTCACCACGACGAGTCTACACCATAAACATTTACGACCATCGGGATTAAACGTAGCGATAGTAATATTAAAAAAATACCTAAATGTTTTTTGTATGTTAGGGCACAGTGGAGGATGCTTTTTTCCGAATATATTGTAGAAAGGGTCAGGAATTCGAATTTTAAAGAACGAGTTCACTAAAAGAACCCTTAAAGTAAAAAAAAAAAAATCTTTCATTTAAAAAAATCTCTGCCTAGCTCTTATACATATCTATATGCGGGATACAGCGTACTAACATTTTTTTTTTATTTTTCTAAATTCACGCTGTTTCCCGTTCATAGCAGGGTGGTAGTTAGAAATTCCGTTACTAACTTTCTGTAGAATTGTAGAGGCATAAGCATATAATTTAAAACCACTACTGATAGATAACAGAAATAAATATAAATTTACTACGTAACTAACATATTTGGTTATATTTTTTTAAGCTTCTCGCTGTATCTCGCAGAGGGAACTTAGCGTTAAGACACTCCGTTCCCATTAAAACACTTACGTTCCCTATAATTAAACACTATTGCAAAATTATCTTTTAAAATCCACAAACACTAAAGTTTATGAGAAACACACGTTTATCAGATTCACAAGGTCACTTAATTACATTATATAGACGCTCGCCACAAAATCGTATTACTGACCACCGCCTAACAAGACAAGTCCAAACTATAACAGAATTATCGGTTCACACGGTTTTCCTATATAAAAGTAGAAAAATATCTACGTTATGTGACAACCCTTTATAATAGAACTGGCCAATGGCTACTATGGATAATCTTATTACTAATAAATAGATCGTTTAATAAACGTGAGAAATTAGGTTGCTTTTGCTGAGTTGAGATGAGTAGTTTGAAAGCGATGGTTGTAGCTTCTAATCCTATGTTTATTTGATATATTTAGATAAAATTAAGAAGATTATTGTAATTTAGGAAGATTACTTTTTTGTCATTTAAGGCCAATCGTGGCGCAAGGTGTGACTGTAAATCGACTGGACACTCGGGGAAATGAATAAATTTATTTACCTTTATATTTTCATTTCTTCGGTCTGGTGTCGAGGCAAAACGCGGCGTTGAGTTCCGCCACTCAACACGCCAATGCCTCCAGAACTTGGCGGAAAGTGGAGAGCGGAGTGTATTAACACTAGGTTCCCTACTCTGCTGTGTGCGGGAAAGAGCGTGAAGCTGATAAATAATATTTAAATAATTTTAATTTTCTGCAAATTCAATCTGTAAATAAAAGTGATATTGTGTTTGACTATACACGCAATGTCTCGAAAATGAAGCGGAAAGAGACAAAAAAAGTGGTTAAACACGAAATTGCCTTTGCCGACTCTGCTATGCAGGAAATCTGATTTAGTTAATAATATTGAATAAGCTTTAATTATTCTTTTTTTTTTTCAAAACTACGATAAGCTCAGTTTTTGTTTTTGTAAGTATTTAGAAACACGTAATTTTTCTGAATTGTCCAATCAAGAATCTCAAGTACAAATACATACATTTTATTTAATAACTACTTATTATAAATGCTATTATTATTGCTTCAATAGAAAAAATGATTTATCGTATTTTATTTTTCCGGTAGTGTTTATTTGATAGCAAAAGAACGTCTCCTAAACAATTCGAAGATAAGAGGGGGGATCTCGTAACGTTCAGTGATAAAAGCACAAGGTAGTTTTTGTATGAATAAAGTGGATAAGACATCTTTCTTTATATTCATTTTAAAAAAAATAGTGGCACCATGTCTGGCTGTTGATGCGATTGTTGTGGATTCGATGCCTATTCGGGGATGGAATTATTTACGTTTCGCTTACAAAATACATGGTATTGAAAATTGGGTAAATCAATGCCTCAACTTACATAGGTTCCTTTAAATTATTTTTAACTTGGTTTTATTAGATCGAGCTGTAACAAACTATGTAAAAAAATGTAGGAATCTGGATTATATGTACTTCTAATTATATAATATCTATATAAAATTTGGCAATTATATATAGATTAGATGGCAATACCATATTATGGTATGGGTTTG
Organism: Heliconius erato x Heliconius himera; assembly: GCA_013421005.1. Taxonomy (NCBI): domain Eukaryota; kingdom Metazoa; phylum Arthropoda; class Insecta; order Lepidoptera; family Nymphalidae; genus Heliconius; species Heliconius erato x Heliconius himera. The sequence goes on from JAATLQ010038265.1 coordinate 33,361, forward strand.
ATGATAGAATGGGAAAATATAGCTAATGGAATCTTAGACTGGCTGTTAGAAACCGTGTTTTTTAGTTTTTTGAACTCTTAACTTGCTGGCAAGAGGAATCGTGGCGTGTATGTGGAAATTGAACTGTTTGGACACTTGATTCTTCCTAACAATTTGCTATACGGGAAAAGCATGAAGATTTTTTTAAATAAACAAACTCTCATTTATATTATTATATTCACTTATATTTTATATGTATTTACTTATAACGTAATGCAATTACTCACTTTGGAAGAAAATAATGCCTAGGCAATAATACTTGAAATCTTTATGAAATATTTGTCTGTATGTCTAAGCACATATATTATATAAAATTCTTTCCTTACTGAGAGACAGACAGACAACGCATAGTCGGATCTATGTGATTTAGAACGCTAAAATTTGTCATTTAGGTGCCTTGGAGAGTGTAAAGAGTACTAAGAAAGGATTTCATGAAAGTCCTACGCGAACAAGAAAACTCGGAATTTTAAGTTTCACCTCATAAAATTCATAAAAACAAAGGCTTATCCATATTATTCTTGAACATTTTCATCTCGAAAAGGAAAATCTTCATCGAAATTCTAAGAAAATATTGTATAGAGATTAGGCAATACACTTTTATTGGTTCTCCACTGTATTTATCTAACGTCCCTTCACCGGATTGTGGCGGAAGCTCCAAAGGAACTTATCGGACACTTAGAAATAAATCTTTTTGTTTGTTAACACATTTTTACCGCAAATGTTTTTTTTTCTTGAACTTTTTTTGTGTATTGATAAAACTCAATTGGTAGTGATAAAAGTATATTAATATATTTCTTCTTTGTTTTAAGATGTGTGTTTAAGTTGGGCTTAGTCATGTATAAGGCTCAGTAGGCTCAGTTACGGGTTCGATTAAATTAGGGGGAATGATGTATTTTCATTTATTGTAACAAGACAAAGCGCGGCACTCTACAAGCAATATCTAGAAACAATGCTTAAAGTTGAAAACGGCATCTTAACACTATATACGGTTAATTGTTAACCTCTGTTAGTCTGATAAGCATTCATTAAAATTTTTTATTTGGTTTATATTATTGGGCCATATCTCAGTTCTGTCCAGGGACACAAAAAAATTTTTTTTTACAAATTTCTAACAAGTGAGACTACTTGATTTGAGAAAATATAACTAACCACATGAGTTTACCTAATTATATAATATAAAAATTATTCGGATACACTTGAGATTATTGTGGCGTATCAGCACAGTGTCTAATTTATTTATTTATTTATTTATTTATGAATTATTTTCATTCCCTCTATCTTGTAACAGAATTAAAGGTATCGTTGAAATTCACCACTCATTATGCAGTTAGAGAGAGTCGTGGCGCAAGGGCACAAAGTTGGGTTCGATTCCCACTCAAGGAAATAAAATATTTATTTACATTTATATTTTCATTTCTTCGCTTGTCGTGGCAAAGCGCGGTGTTGAGTTCTGCCAATCAGCACGCAATGCCTCCATAATTTGGAGGAAAGTGGGGAACGGAGTGTCTTAACACTAGGTTCCCCTTTACCTTCCCTGCTGTATGCGGGATACAGCGTGAAGCTGTTTTTTTAATTATGCAGTTTATCCAAGATAAGTCGGAAAGTGGAGAAAAGCCTAACTTAACAGTAGGTTCCCCAGCTACAACTTAAATCTATATATGTATATATATCATACTATAATAAATAAATGTTCTAAATAACCGATTATAATAAGAACAACACAATAGGACATGTCCATTAGACTGAAGCACAGCTATCGTAAGGAAGAGGCGATCTTGGATCGTAAAATTTTATGATAACGTGTTTCGCAGCGACAGTCATATTTATGACGACTCCACGCATCACTTGCTGGGCGGTGGTTTTTGGGTGAAATGTGGATTTGAAATAGCAAAAATAATAAAAAAAATACGTGTGGTCGTATAAGTATGCAATTGGAAACGCGATGGGATGTGGGTTCGATTTCCACACGGAGAAACGAAATATTTGTTTATTTCTTTTCCTCGCTCTGGTAATGAAGAAAGGCGACAAAGAATTTGGACCACACCTCAAAAATTAGGCGGAATGTGAGGGACGAAAATATTTTAATAAGAACGGAGTGTCTTAACATTAGGTTCCCAGATTTTCTCTACCTACTCTGCTATATGTGGGATTCAGTGATATGAAACAAAAAAAAAGTGATGCAGTGGAGAAGCATCTGATTATAAAGGTTCAATTCTCACTTGAAGCAATTAAATTTTTATTTCTTGGCATTATTAAGAAATTACTGTTTGCTGAGTGTCTCGACACTATTTCATTTTACCTGCAATGCAATGATGCACGAAGTTAGAAAAAGTATACGGTAGCTTCTAAGGCACTGGTTCTCAACCAGTGGTCCGCAGAAGCCTAAATATGGTCCACGAACGATTTTGATTTTATGACTGAGGATGATGAGGGGAAGTTTCTGTTTGATTGTCACTGTTAACTTTTATTATACCTACATGCATAGTAGTCCCTGTTACCAAGAATTATATAAAAGTGGTCCTTGATTAAGAAAAGGTTGGGAACCGCTGTTCTAAGGTAATAGAACAGATTTATACTTCTAAAGCAATTGTAGCCCCATTTAAATTATACAATTATCGTATCTACACCTAATTAGTTATACAAATTGTCTACACGCTCAAAGTTACAGCGCCATATGTCCATTTTACACTCGATCTGGATAAACATGGAAATGAGCTATTATTTTTGTCACGAAACCATCAAATGAGCACAGGTTTTTTGACACTTAGCTTTTATTTGTTAAGCAATTTACAGCCAATTTCGTTTAGAAATGATGTTAGTTTGCGTTTCATTAATGCAAAGATCGGCGTTAAGTTCCGCTACTGAAAATTGAATGTCTCGAAAATTGGAAAGAAGGGAAAGGAATGTTTTGATACTATATTTCCTCTAATAGTCTTACGTAAAGAAAATAAAACTGAATTCCGTTGTTCACGTACTGACTATTTTTTGACTATTTTATTTAAACTAACTATACATATCCTAAGTCATAGTCATGACATGATGATATTAGTTCATGTTGTACTTTCTCAATATACGATTAACGTGATTTAATATAGCCTATAGACTTCCGCGACAAGTGGACATGGTATACAAACGAGAAATCTTTTCTCAATAGAAATCAATAGTTCCTGAGATTAATGTGTTCAACCAAACACATTCTACAACCCTATAACATTGGTAAAGATTTGTTTTATATCACACAGTAACCCGCACACATCAGAGTAGGCAAAGGAAATTTAGTGTTAAGACACTACGTTTCCCATTTTTCGCCAAATTCCGAAGGTGGCGTGTTAAGTGGCGTCACTCAACGATGCACTTTGCTCAACACCGGAAAATGACACCAGTAGAAAATGACCGTAGAATATTTTGTTTCCTCAAATGGGAATCGAATACCCCACAACTTGTCGCGTTTACCGTCATACTTGCGTCCCTGCGCCACGACTGGCCTCTAGATATACGATAGTAATGTGGGGATCAAACACATGTATAATTTCGTATTTCACGGTAAAATCACCCCATAATCTAATTATCGCGTCGTTCGGAGTAATGCTTTAGCCTATTAGAAGTGCAATGGCACAATTTGTAGCAATATAATCGAATTACAAGCCGAATGTGGCTGTGCAATGAATAGCACAGGCTTTGGGTGCTGGTAAATAGATTTGGCTCGTGGTTATTTTCAGGTTTAGGTGGATGGTTCCTTTTGTTTCCATACATTTTTTAGGAGTAACGCTGTATGCAGGCAGTGGGAACCTAGTCTTAAGATACTCTGTTCCCCATTTTCCGCCAAATTCTGGCGGCAATGTGTGTTGGGTGGCGGAGGGAAAATATTAAATATTCCATTTCCTGGAATGGAATTCGAACCCCTGTGCCACAACTGGCCTCAATACGTGTTGAGTTGTAGAATCTTAACATAGCAAATTGCCTTACAATTGTGAAGGAAAGAGTGATGAACGTTGGAATATTAGGACTGACTTTGAAAGTAGTATCTATATTTAATGTCTAAGAAGAGTTCTTCTATTTTCGAGACGTTACGTATTGAGTGGCGGAACTTAACGCCACGTTTTGTGTTGTTAGTAGAGTGAGGTAATCTAAACAATTAAAACCCACGAGCGCAAATCGAACTCACACTCCGCGTTTACAATCAAATATTTTTTTTATTTAAAAAAAGTTATTGATTAAAAAAAATATATACAAAAAAAAACAAAAATGTAAGTAATTTATAGATTTATACTTAAACATAGATATAACAAGGGTGTTAGAACTCAGTAATTGAGTAAAATCATTATCTGTCCACAGATCTTCAAAAGGAAATGGTAATGATAGCAATTTATTTGTTTCATTAACGTAAATATTGGGGTGGAAAAAGATTTTTTTTTATTTTTAACGTGACATCGTGTTTTTGTACAGAAGTTAATTAATGGTTTAATTTTTTAGTTAAATAATTTATGGTTTAGTTTAAAAATAAACGATAAAAAGAGAGAGAGAGAGAGAAAGCTAAGTTAATATAAATATGAAGTTATGTGAATGTAATCGTATGAATTGTGATTCACTTTAGTTTAATTCTTTTCAGTTTAATTTAGATCTTTAAGATAGTTATTTACATTTACATTAATAAAATTGAATATAAAAAATATATACATACTTTTTTCGTTTTGTTAAAGAAAACTTGAAACCTAGATATTATATTTTATTTTTTAGCTTTAGACTGTATCTTCACGTTATCTGTATATCACACACAGCAGGGTAGTCAGAGGGAACCTAGTGTTAAGACACTCCGTTCCCCACTTTCTGCTGAATTCTGGGGGCATTGCTTGTTGAGGGCCAGAACTCAACACCGTGCTTTGCCTCGATACCAGAGCAAAGAAAATGGAAATATATATTCAAGTAAATATTTCATTTTCTCGAGTGGAGATCGAACCCACAACCAGTCGGTTTTAAAGTCACACTTTGTGCCTCTGCGCCACCACTGGCCTCGAACTGTATCTAATATCTGGGAACATATAGCAGAGTAAGCAATGGGGATCTAGTGTTAAGATACTGCTTTCAACACTTTCCGTGCAATTTTGAGGCATCGCCTATTGAGAGGCGGAACTTAACGCCGTACTTGCTCGTACCTCAAATGAGTTCTCACTATTGAAACATTATTGCTCACAGATTTATTTACACATACACAGTGCATGTGAAACTGATAACCTCCTTTTTATAAGTCAGTTAAAATATTAATTCTAAATCATCAAGCACAATTTGTTTATTATAATCTTTATAGCCAATACCAATTAAGTAATTAACAAATGTTATATTAAATTATTTTATACCAAAATGAAACAAACCCTTTCTTATCATCGCTCTGGGGACTTAAACAAAGAAGTTAGTCGTTTTTACGAGTTGCTTTATAGTTGGTCGTTACTACTGTCGTATTATCTATTACGTAAACAAATTTTCTGTTCTTTATTAGAGTAATTTAATTTAAATTAATTTAATTTAATTGATCGTTATATAATTGTCGCCGTCTGAGTAGAATTGCAGTGGCTTTGGGTTTGATTCTCACACGGGGAAATACTTTATTTTCATTTTCATCCTTGCAATATACAGGATACCGGGTGAAGCTGCTTTATTCTTTTTATATAAAGCTGATAATTATAGTTTTTGGTACCAACAAAAATTTAATTCATTGCGGCGCATTAGTGGAAGCTCAGTTTTTGAAAGGAATATAAGATGATAGTATTGGTTTTAATTTAAATTTTAACATTTTAATAAGCAATAATCTGTTCTATAAAATCAAATCTTTGACTCTCAAACAATTTGTCACACCACTTCCATCATCAGTGTCAATATAAATTTTCGCACGAGCACCAATTCTCCACACTCTTCAACTGTCACTGGTGGAGTGACGCAATTGGTCCTTTCTCCACCAACCATGACGAATTTTGACATGATTTTAAAAACTTTTTTTTAAAATTAACCCTTCCTAACGTTTTAGTCGTGGGAACAATTCAAAATTTCAAATTCACTTATATAAAATAATAAAAATTTTATTATTTAAAAATCCTAATTAATTGGTGCTATTAAAACTGATATCTATTTAGCACCGCAGATGTGCCCAAATGAAGATACCAATTTTTAATGTTAGCACATTAACTTTTTACTATCAATACATCAAAAAACTAGTAAATGTCATCCCTTTGATCATTAACAGCTAAATACAGTTATCGCCATACAAAATTCACCGTGATTATGCAAATAACCATCGTATATTAGCAAATCAACCGTTACAAATTATTGTTTACTATGATTAGCATAATTTTCAATAAAAACGCGTGTCATGGTTGCCGAAAAAAAAACGGGTTGCCAGAAAAAAAAAACTCATTCGCATTACATTTATTCTCTTGAAACGCCTCAACCGATTTATTTTTACGACATCGATCAATCAATATCTTAACTCATGCAAATTTACAATATAATATCTTTTGGGTTATTCATTATGGTATACAGTTGGTGGAATGTTGACACCCGGCGTCGAGGCAATATCTTCCGCTTGACTTGAATTCTTGATAATTTTAAAAGCAATATTTTAAATTGCACGTCAAATTAATGTTGATTCTTTTGTGTGTTTTATCGGCAATATGTCGATAGGGTTTAGGAGAAATCTCGTGTTGTACCAACCGACCCCTTTGAGCTTCATTCTCAAGCTTTATGTTACAAATTGAATCTGCACAATGCATGGTTACCCCTTTAAAATCCATTATTGCTGTTGTAATTCAGCCAAATGTGTGTGTTGTCGCTTTAGGAATTCAAGATTTATTGACATATTATTATATTTGTTGTATTAGAAAGAATATTGCTCATTTCACCCTGCATTAAAAGTAAAATATAAATAAAATTATAAAAGATATTGTTTAGTCTCTGTCTTGGCTGTATCTTATCCTGTTTCCAATTAGCCAGTCAATACACAATATTTTAGATTAATATTTTCAAAATAAATAAATGAAATCTAATACTTACAGATGTTCAATAGCTTATAAGCTATTGAAGCGTTTTTTTGTATTATTTCACTTAAGCTCAGGCTCAGAGTGCCCTCTCCGTCAAATTATAATAGATATTTTAACACAGTTTTACCCACAATACAGGATAGGCAGAGCAAACTTAATGTTAAAACGATTCGTCACCCACTTTCTCCTGAATTTTTTAATTATTGCGTAATATGCCATGGAACTCAACGCCGTGTCTTGTCTACTGCGGTTGAGGCAAAAACTCAAACGCTGTCTTGATGCGTCACGACGACCTCATAAAGCCTTTTTTAATTACTAAGAATACTTTAATATTCGTTTTTAGTTATTCTTGCAAATGCGTCACGTCGTCTCGGTGTAATTTGAAATTTGCTTAATTTGTCAAAATTAAGATATTTTTTCGCATCATTATTAACACACACACTTTGGAAAATACTTATTTAGAAAATGTATGTAAATTTGAACCTAGCGGGACTCGAACCCACGCCTCCTGGAAACCGACCGACCTTTGTGTGGAATAACACAAAAAAATGTTTAAAAAACACATTTTGGAGGTTTACACAACTAGCTATCATTACTAATAACACATACTTATAATAGTATTGTATTAATATTAAAGATTTGTATAAGAAGTATTCTAAATTAAATTTTTATTTAGTTATTCTGCTTTTCAGTTCTTGAAGTCAGTTCTTTTAAACGTAGTTTTTTTTATTTTTTAAATTGATAAACGCTCCCCATAATATATTTTCCATGTATTGACAGCGATCGGTTTATTTTTTATTATAATAATTCTAAGCAAAAGTCGTGGACGTTGTGGCCTAGGAGTAAAAGGGTGTGACTGTAACACGATGGTTGTGGGCTCCCACCGAACCCACAACCAGTCGGTTTTACAGTCACACCTTGTGCCGCTGCGCCACGACCGGCCTCATTTTTTTTATTTTTTAAATAAAAATGTTTTAAAACCAAAATCACCTCCACATAAAATTTACTATTACACACGTCACGTACATACTATTGTATCAACACAATACACTTGCAATTGTGAAAATAAATATGGTTGTATCTTGGAAGTACAAGTATTGAAGCAATTTGCTAGCAAAATACGAAACCACTTTTGTACCATCCTCCAAATAAGATATAAACATGGAAAATGAAACGAAAATAAGTGGTTATTCTAACTATGAAATGTTTATATTGTACCAATATCCCGAGATATTGGTACGTATGGTACGTATATAAGGTAACGTAATTCTTATGATATATGGAGTAATGTGGATTTTTATGAATTGTTTGCACTAAAAATATTGTTGTTGAAATATTTATTTAAATTTATATTTCCATTTCTTCGCTCTGGTGACGAGGCAAAAGTGCGGCGTTCAGTTCCGCCACTCAATACACAATGCCTCCAAAATTTAGTGGAAAGTAGGGAACGGAGTGTCTTAACGCTAGGTTCCCTCTGTCTACCCTGCTGTGTGCGGGATACAGCGTAAAGCTAAAGAAAAATAAAAAAAATATAATTGTTTGAGGCGAGGAGTTCGATTTCTACCGAATGAGTTATGTTCTAAAGTGTCAAAACAAAGCGTTAAATTAAAAAACCATAGTAAAACTAAAAAAAAACAGTATACTATAAAAAAATATATATTTTTAGACTTACAAACTTCTAATCTTGTGTCAGCAACATCCAAAACGAGGTTAAGCATTCACAAGATATTCAAATAATCCTTTGAGCACCATCAATGAGTTCGCGACGCTTAATACATTTTTTACATTATATTTTGTCCTTGAGATGTCTAAGTGCTCCCCAGTATGCGGGCAAGTTATGCTTTCGAGTGGGTTTTGTTACGCAATTTACATACGCCTTTTGTTATGTAGTTAAGTGATTTTAACTTCAATAACATAATAAATATTGTTTCTTTTAAGATTGCCGTTGCTTTCAGTTGATTTTGTTATCTGATCATGTTTTGGTGATCGATTTGACTGTTTTATGACAGTAAAAATGAGGGTTGCTGGTTCGATTCTTACTCGGGGATTTGTATTCACTTTATTTCTCTGGCTCTGACTGGATAAACCACTTGCCACTTAAATCTGAGACATTACTTACGATGACACAAAGAGAAAAAAATCATTTTCCTGATTGGCAATTGAATAAAAAATAATTTCAAATTTTATAATTGTTTATATACACATAAAAACTTGAAATTTTATGGCTTCATCATCATATCAGCCTTTCTACGTCCACTATTGGCCACGCCTCTCCCAAGGATCTCCACGCCGATCGGTCTTGCGCTGCCTGCATCAAGCTAACATATTGCTTAAAACCAGGATTTTCTAAAAATAATACTTTCATTCATTCGTGTATTTAATTATACAAATCAGAATCATCTTCAGCATACAGCAGGGTAGGCAGAGGGAACCTAATAGAATAGAATAGAGGGAACCTAAGATACTCAGTTCCCCACTTTCTGTCGAATTCTGGAGGCATTGCGTGTTAAGTGGCAAAACTCAACGCCGCCCTTTGCCTTGACATCAGAGCGAAAAAATTTAAATATAAATTTATATAAATATTTCATTTCCTCGAGTGGGGATCGAACCCACAACCAGTCGGTTTTACAGTCACACTTTGTGCCTCTGCGCCCTGAAACACACGCTCTATTTATCTCTTATTTAATTATATTTATGCTAATATTTCGTATTTAACCGTTCTCTTCATATATATCACTGAAAACCCATATGCTAAGACTCTCGATTGAAGTGGTGTGAAGATGACGTTAAATTTGCATACAACCAGCAATGAATCAAAGTATAGGGGATATCAAGTACTAGAATATGCTGTGTATTGATTTGTACTAAAAAACAGTTTTAAATGAAAATATATTATTGGAACATAGGTACTAGTTATAATATATAAATCAGCTTCACGCTGTATCCCGCACTCAGAGGGAACCTAGTGTTAAGATACTCCGTTCCCCACTTTCCGCCGAGTTCCAGAGGCATTGTGTGCTCAGTGGCGCAACTCGACGCCGCGCTTTGCCTCGACACCAGAGCGAAGAAACGGAAATATAAATGTAAATAAATATTTAATTTCCTCGAGTGGGGATTGAACCCACAACCAGACCATTTTTCAGTCACATTTTGTGCCCCTGCTCCACTACTGACCTCAAATTCTTTATAAAGTATTTAAAGTATATTATTACTATAAATTACTTATTATTTAAATGAACTGCTATATAAAGTGGTAAGACACTCCATTCTCTGCTTTCTGCCCCATTACAAGACACTGTGTGTTGATTGACGGAATTCCAATTAATATAGGTAATACACACAATCCACATACACTCTGACGTTGTCCCACCTTGACTATGTAAGCGACTACTCTTAAAGGTGGTTAAGTACAGTTATTTTTTTAAAGAAAAGAAAAATAGGAGGCCATCTTGGCGCAACGGCACAACGACATACGCGACAGTTATGGGTTCGATTCTCATTAGGATTCGTGCGTTCGTTTTCTTTAGTCGTTACATCAATTATCTCGCTCTGATAATAAGACAAAACGCGGCGATGAGCTCCGCCTCTCAATATGTAATATTGATAGCAAATCGTGGCGTTTTCTCTGCACCTTGCTACATGCGGAGTACATGTGAAGCTAAAAAAAGGAAATAAAGAATATTATAGTGACAAATCACTACTTAATTATTTATTCCAACCAAATAACTAATCGACCTAAAACAATTTTCCCTACATTCCTTCCATATGTAAACAGTGTTACTTCACTCACAGAAGCGTTTGAAGTGCCGAAAGGGTGTTGAGGCGTCAAAACCAATTTGGTTTGCCTTTTCAAATGGCGGCACTCTCGAGTGGGTTGCTCTGGACGTTTGTTTCAATTGAATTAGCGGAGTTTTAATTAAAACATATATTATTTATCATCGTTGATGTCATTGTGGCGCAGGGGCACTAAGATGCGACAAAGCCGGGGTTGTGGGTTCGATTCCCACTCGCGGATATGAAATATTTAATATTTTTATTTCCTCGCACTGGTAAAGCACGGCGTGGAGTTACCACTCAACATGTAATGCAGCAACTTCTGTCTGTGTCTGTGACAGAGAAATGTCTGAAAGGAGAACGGAGTGTCATAATATTAGAATCCCAATTTCGAACCGCTTTGCTCAGGATATAGGATACAGTTCAAAAAAATAATATTAATGATAATAAAAAATGTAACCTATACAGAAAGAGCCTAGTGTTAAAATAATTCGTTCTTATCATTTCGAGTTATTTTAACGTTGACTTGAGTAAAAATAAAATCCCGCAATTTGACTTATCGAGGTAGAGAAAAATATCAATAATTGACGTATCATTTCGCTGAGTGGAATCAAACCCACTACAAATTTATACCTTAACAATCAGAAGCCAAAATTATATTTCAACCCCAAAGAAGAAATCAAATAAATAAATCAGCTCACGCTGTATCCCGTACACAGCAGCGTAGGCAGAGGGAACCTAGTGCTAAGACACTCCGTTCCCCACTTACTGCAGAATTCTAAAGGATTGCGTGTTGAGTGGCAGAATTCAACGCCGCGCTTACCCTCGACATCAGAGCGAAGAAATGAAAATAAAAACTTAAGTAAATATTTCAACTCCTTGAGTGGGGATCGAACCCACAATCAGTCGGTTTTACAGTCACACTTTGTGCCGCTGCGCCACGACTGGCCTCAAACCCAAAAGATTGATAATATTACCATTGGACAAGTACTGATAAAGTCTGATGCAATTTTTTTTTATTATTTTTGATCAGGTGTTCTACGAGTTAGTGAGTAATTAATCGACAGAACACCATATGATTCAAGCTAATTAAAATACTACCCGAAATAGGGTCCTATCAAAATAATAATGAAATAGAGGATTATCTTTACCCCTACAAATTGAGATAGGTATATATTTACCTAATTGGTGCTCTATTCTTGTACAATCTATATGAAAAAAATATTTAATAAGTAAATTGAAATTTTAATTATAATGAAGACTGAGGCCAGTCGTGGCGCAATGGCACGAAGTGTGACTGGGTTCAATCCCCACTCGAGGAGATGAAATATTTACTTAAATTTATATTTACATTTCATCACTCTGGTGTCGAGGCAAAGCGCGGCGTTGAGTTCTGCCACTAAACACGCAATGGCTCCAGAATTCGGCAGAAAGTGAGGAACGGAGTGTCTTAAAACTAGGTTCCCTCTGCCTAACCTGCTGTGTGCGGGATACAGCGTGAAGCTGATTTTATTTACTTAATTATAATGAAATGTTAGGATAATAAAAGTATATCCTAATTCAAAGAAAGGGTCTAATAAACTCGTTAACTGTCAAACTATATACTACCTTTGTATTGTAATACACGTAATTAATGCTACAACAAGAAGTGACTTCACGCTCCATGTTCAGTAGCGTAACTTAACGCCGCGCGTAGTCTTTCTAAAGCGAGAAATAAAAATATTTCACTATTCACAGTAGAATTGAACCTGTAACTCTAGTTTATTGACTATAAACGACGAGAAAATATCATTATGTTTATCTATATGTAAATATATATTTGTATATTTTGTATCAAACCCAACCCCATTTCAAACGCAAAGTCGACTTAACACGAACTTTGCTTAATTATGAAGAATTAATTAACGTTACAGCTTAAGCGGATTCTATCAAATGCTATCAAATTGATTCTAAGCTTCGATTTATTCGACTAATTAAATAGAGTTAAATTTTCATATAGTGGTTACACTGATTTTGAGGTTTGATTTTTGTCGTAATAATTTTTGAATCAATATGAAGAAAAACAAACAAAAAATTGTGTGCCATTTTGTTTCTATGTGTGTATATTATTATTTTTAAAAAATATAAAATAAGAAATATTTTTATTATTTTGTGTAAACATGAGGTTGATGTGGCGTTTTAAGATAGCGTCTGGTTGTACATACAGAGGTTATGAGCGATAATGATTTCGATTACCACTCCAATGAATGAACTATATTTATTTCTTTGTTCGTGTCAAAAGGATAAACTAGGCGTTGAGTTCCGCCATTCAACACGTAATGTCTTGGAAATTAGGCGGTGTTTGGGGAACGTAGAGTGAAGGAGCATAAGGTTAGGACTTAGGCTTACCCCAGGGTAAGCCTAAGTCTTAACTTTATGCTCCCTCACTCTCCGTTCCCCAAACACTTAATGTAAAGGTAAAAGTAAAATAGAAATATTTTTTAAGTCGGAAAAGAAATCTAAATGTATTAATTAAGTTAAAATATTCGATAAGCGCCTATTAATTGCGTTTTAAAAATAATGTCGTTTCCAAGTAATGAAAAAAATTACAAAAAATAATAAAACTCAAATGTCAAATTTACTAATTTAATTTAAAGTTCTAATATAAAAACGTATTAATAATAATATATAAATGTTAGTAAAGAAAAATCAACATTATTCACAAACACGACTTTTAAACTCTTATTTAAACAACAATTAATAACTTAAAAATAATCCTCACCAAAGAAAAGGATTCGCAGTCCCGTAAACTAGACAGTTGAAGTTTATTCTCTAAATATTCTCCAGAGACAAGACTTGCTCGGCGATATGGAAGGTGCAGATTTCCTTACTATTTGTTACTAAAATCTTTTCTTTTTTTTATACGCGTCACGTTTTTTCACGAAATCCGTTTACAACTTTCCCCCCAGTGTTCAGAATATTGCTTGGGTTTGTTGAATGGCGGTGCTCAACACCGCGTTTTGAAATCCCCACAATCTATCATTTATAATTTCATTTCTTTGCTCTGGCGTCAAGGCAAAGCGCGGCGTTGAATTCCATCACTCAAAACGCAATGCTTCCAGAACTCGGCGGAAAGTCGCTTAACACTAGGTTCCCTGCTGTGTGCGGGATACAACGTGAACGTGATTTATTTTTGTTTGGGCCAATATAAAGTCTACGATAATTAATGAATATACATATTTTAAATATTTTCATAACAAAAATAACTTAAATTTTAGATTTAATTAAAAGTAATAATCTATTCAGAAGTACACGCGATGACGATGTCTAAAATAGATGAAAGGTAAATAACCTATTACCATAACCATATTTAATAAGAATACAAAAAAAATATTCTAAGTTTTCTATTCTATTAATTCTATAGTAGGGGAATTGAGGCTATTATCATATGTCCTCAGGAGAAGTAACATAGCGTTTGTCGTTTTAGCACATTTGTTTAAGCGGTAGTTGTATTTCTTCGTCGCGTACATTTCCTTGGAAAAACACAAAAAGAATAAGAAATAGACACTCAGTCTAAGCAAATAAAGGTATTTTGCGCGATATAAATATGATTTTATATTTTATTTAAATTTTTCTAGGACTTTTACTGTCTTGGAACAGTGGAGACGGTGATATTATACGGAGGATGTGTAAATTTTTGATGAATGCTTCAATTTTGAATATTTAGAATCTAAAACTTTATATATTTCTAAAAATATATTTGGAAATCTTTTTTGTTTCTATCGACTTTTTGTTGCAAATAAATCTTTAAAAATTACTTCAGTATCTATTCGTGTCAAATAAATAATATTATTTCTGATTAACCCTATAATTATCGCGTTTAATCTGGCAAGTATGATCGCTGACAGCGTTAGATATGTACTGTTATATGAATAGTAGTTTTAAATAACAAATATAAATTATATAAACGGAAAATAGCTTTTTAATATAATAATCAAATATTTATATATTATATAATTACCGTGATTCCCTAAATAAATACTTTTATTTTCCTTCTATTTACAAAAACTAAACCATTAATATACTTTCATAAGTTGTTATACAAATTAAATATCTCACTGTCATATACTACATAAATTTTCATAAAAAATCCTAAAATGACTACACTCGACACACATGACCATATTCTATACTGACCATTGCGTGTGTTAGAAATATGTACAAAGCGTTGCGTAAACATATGTAAATATAAAGGACAAAAACATTTGTAAAAAATATTTTTTTGCCCTTTTGTAATATATTATACATATTTCCAATATATTTTTTTAAATTATATGCTTCCCAGCTCTACATACGGAAGTATATATATATATAGCAATTAAACACAATAGGGTGACCGTGACCATTCAATCAGCTAGGACATAATCATAAAGCGACACGCGGACTCGTAAATAGTTGTGCGTCGTCGGTTCTATCAGACGTTTACGACTGTTGAAATGTTATGACGCAAGTGGTAGGATGTGGGGTGATTGTAATGAACGGTTGGTGTTTTTGATGTTATATTTACATATGTACATACATACATAAATGCCTATTTTTTTTAACTTCACGCTGTATCCCGCATATGGCAGGATAGGCAAAGGGATTATATTCCTAGTGCTAAGATACTCGAATATAATATTTTTAAATTAGACACGATCACATATTAAACTATGTATCATTAAGATTAGGTCGAATTTATAAAGTTAAAAAAATCTTACATATAGATCTAATTAAATTTATGATAAACATAAAAAAAAAATGTTAAAAATGACTTAAGCAAAATTTGAACCGATTATGATCTCAAATTATCATCAACAATAATAATAATCGATATAAAAATATTAAGCTAGCCATCAAAAACCAGGATCCACGGTATTCTAGCGTAAGTTACGACTATCGATAAAGTATAAAACAGACGTACGGCCATGTCCAATAAATGTCAATGGCACGGCGTCACGCTCACAGAGCTTGAGATACGAAATATTTTTACAAATGCACAGTGCAATCGTAAAATCTTTATTATTTCCGAGCATTATTAATCTGTAAGTATTTTTATTGTTGTTACTTAATTATCTATATACGAGTTAGTTCCTAATCTCCCTTATGGCACTATAGTCGAAATTTGGACGAGTATTCACAACCGTCCGTCATATTGGTAGTGCGTTTGATATTTGCTCAAAACTATATTAAAGTAATTTAAATTTACAATCTCTAATACGACAAAGAATGGCGGAGGGTTCCGTTACTCAACACACACATATTCTTCACTTTTCGTCTCTTTTTAGAGGTACCTTGCTAGAAATGGAAAAAAATATAAAAAACGGCTTGTATTTTAAGCATCAGATTAAAATCAGGCACGTGCCAACATACCCACAATATATTCTACTAATTACTATAACTACATATGACAACATTTAAAATTATATCTCACAATATAGAAATTAATATCAAAACATAACTTTAATGAGAGGGCAGCCCAACAAATAGCGTCCAGCATTTACAACTCCTTGCTTAATTAACTATTATAGTATAATTCAAAATGATCGTATTCAAATCGCAAATCAAAATGCCCGTATCTTCGCTATGGGAAAGTGTTTGTGAATAGATGTTTATTATTTGGGGGTCATTTGGACCGAACGGACTTAATAAAGGGTATTGAGATCAGATCGTGTTTTAGTGTGAAGTTGTGGAGTCGTTTCATTTATTAGTATTTTTTTTATAATGTACTGTTTTTTTTTTCATATAAATACAATTTTAAATCAGCTTCACACTGTATCCCGCACACAGCAGGGTAGGCAGAGGGAACCTAGTGTTAAGACACTCCGTTCCCCAATTTTTGCCAAATTCTGGCAGCATTGGGTGTTGATTGGCAGAACTCAATCCACGCCACGACTGGCCTTGAATTTTAATATTGTTTATATAATTGTTGCAAAATTCTAATTACAATTCAACTTAAAACAATATTACAATAAATAATATGAAATTTCAATTTTCTATTCATATTTTGTACTACTGTGTTTTTCTAGTACTCTAAAAAAATTTGCAGAAATTAATATTTTCTAGCTCATAAGATTCACTCACTCACTTTTTATGTAGTTTGTATTAATTTTGAAATAAAAAATATCAAAATATGATTTTAAATTAACCTATTTAATAATGATTAAATATCAACCAACAACACTCCATTGCTTTCTAACAAATTCCTAAAACCCATTCCCTATAATGGAGTGGACGGTTTTTTAGTTTCGCAATTGATAGCCACCAGCGTAGAGCAATTAAAGCGCACACGCATATTTAAAATATTTCTTTTATTATGCAGATTAACGTATTGACTTGTGCCTTGTTGCTGGACACGATTATACAGTGTTTAGATCATATTTTTGTAATATATTTTAGACTTTATGTTTTATGTAATAAGGTAGATTTTAGTTTAATTGTGGATGAAATCATTTATTTTTATTTTTGTCATTAAGGTCAGTTGATATGGTAACCTTTGAAATGGTATTTTAAAAGTGTGAAGTAATTTTATTGTTTGTTTTTTTCTTACTTTCGCTTCGCTCTTTTCTTTTAATATATACATTAAAAGATAAACAAGAGACATTGTCGGAACTCAATAAAGTATGTTTTGTCTGTAAGTAATGTTTTTTTTTGTTTGTTAGTCCGTTTATCTCTTTGTTTCCAGGAGGCGGTAAATAACTAATAGTCTAGTTGTAAGTAAACAAAACCGTAAGCGGGTTTTTAATTTTCAATATAATTACCTAACCTGAGTGGGGATTGAACTACTATACGAAAGGCTTTAAAAAAATATACATATTGTTTTTAATATACATAGTTATACTTACATATACCAGACCAGTCGTGGCGCAGCGGCACGAGGTGTGACTGTAAAACCGACTGGTTTTGGGTTCGATCCCCACTCGAGGAGATGAAATATTTACTTATATTTATATTTCCATTTCTTCGCTCTAGTGTCGAGGTTAAGCGCGGCGTTGAGTTCTGCCACTCAACACGCAATGCCTCCAGAATTCGACAGAAAGTGGGGAACGGAGTGTCTTAACACTAAGTTCCCTCTGCCTACCCTGCAGTGTGCGGGATACAGCGTGAAACTGATTTATTTATTTTATTTACTTACATATAATTTACAGTTAACTATAAATTTTTAGTATAAGTTAATTAGGTTAGTAAAAGTAAGTAAAAAAACGACCAGGTGTAGCAAGCAAGGGTTAAAGACACTGCAGTGACTCATTTAATAGGAATACGACTGTATGGCAAAAATGGCGCGTGGTCAGTTTTTTTTCTATGTTCAATGTACCGTGAAAGATTGTTTAATTATTTCCTATTTTAACGGTTGTTGGTGTAAACGGTTGTTTTGTAGCTATGTGTAGGTAAATATTTTTTTTTTTTTCATATTAATATATACATTATTATATATTGTAGTATTTATATATATTGAAGTATTTTTAGAAATCAATCGTGGCGCAAGAGCACAAGTATACGATTAACGATAAACTCAAGAAGTTATGGGTTCGATTTCAAAATATTTCATTACTCTGGGGGATGAATTATTATTTATTAATATTTCCATTATTTCGCGCTCTGGTAACATGGCAATCAAAATTCAGCAGACAATCGGGACGCAGTGTCTTAGGTTCCGTCTGCCAGCCCTATAGCGTGAAACTTAAAAAAAAGTATCGTAGAACTTGTTTTTATTTCACACTGTATATTTCACCTAAAAATCCAAAACACATCACGCCACAGTCAAAAAAAATAATTATAAAGCCTTATAGGAAATATTAAAAACAATATTAGTTAAGAAAAAAAAAACATAAAATTTCTAGAGTTTTTGCGCCCACATACCGCGTGCCATTATTAATTGTCACATTGCAAAGGTTAGGCAGATGTTGACCAGTAATGCTAGACGTAACGCACGAGCGCTCTAGTTCTCTATTCCTGTAACCGCTTTATTTTTTTATTTTAAAATTGTGTTTGTAATCAAATCGAGTTGATGAGACCAGCCCTGCGCGACGACAAGTGTAGGTTCGATTCCTACTCGAAGAAATAAAATATTTAATATTCTGTTGAGGCCAATCGTGGTGGAGCACAAAGGTTGGTTCGATCCCTAATCGAGAAAATGAAATATTTATTTAATATTTATAATTTCATTGCTTCGCTCTGGTGTCGAGGTAAAGCGCGACGTTGAGCTCCGCCTCTCAACACGCGATGCCTCCAGAATTGGAACAGAGCGTCTTAACACTAGGTTCCCTTTGCCCACCCTGCGCCTATTTTGCCTATACAGCGTGAAGCAGAAGGAGTAGAAAAAAAATATAAATTAAAGTCACTAGAATAAAAAAAATCTACAGCTCGTGCGTTACACCTAACACTACCGTCGTCTAACCATCTGCCTGACCTTTAACCGCACTCTGTGACCACCTTTCTACCGTAGTACTGGTTATTGTAATTACATACTATTATGTGGGCAAAAAAGTGTTTAGAGAATAACTGTAGCGAGAAACGGTAGGTGTAGGTTTAGTGTCGTGAGTCATAGTGAAATGTTTTATGAAAGCAATGAAATGCGTAACTAAAGTAGAAAAATTCACAAATTAATTTAATTTAATTAAGATGAATAAAGAATAAAAAAGGCTGGATTGTGGGTGGTGATTGGGAAACAAAGTGCCTTTACACTGGATTCTTTCTGTCTACCTTTACATTTGTAGCTGATTTTTTAGTGTTAAGACATTCCGTTCCCCACTTTCCGCCGAATTTTGGATGCATTGCGTACTGAGTGGCGGAAGTAAACGCAGCGCTTTGCCTCGATACCAGAGTGAAGAAATGGAAATATGAATTTAAATCAAAACTTATAAATGTATAAACAGTATAAATATGCACAGATAACTTATTTCATCGGATATAGTGGCCGGTTGTGGCGCAGAGGCACAAAGTGTGACTGTAAAATCGACTGGTTGTGGGTTCGATCCCCACTCTAGGAAGTAAAAAGTGTTTATTTACATTTATATTATAATTTCTTCGCTCGCTGGTGTCGAGGTAAAGCGCGGCGTGGAGTTCTGCCACTCAACACGCAATGCCTCCAGAATTCGGCAGAAAGTGGGGAACGGAGTGGCTTAACACTAGGTTCCCCCTGCCTACCCTGCTGTGTGCGGGATACAGCGTGAAGCTGATTTATTTATTTATTTTATTTAACTTATTTCATTAAAGTTAATTATGAAGCACAAATCTAATGACGAATCACTCTTTTAGTAAAGATATTCCTTCTAATATCATTATAATGCATACCTATATATTTAAATAGAATAGAATAGAAAAAAGTTTTTGCGAACAGATGCGCATAACTAACGTCGTGACTAGCATATTATGCGGGAAGTAAAGGGGCTTGGAGTCATCAAGTCATTAATTAATTTTGTATCGCTGATGGTGTATAAGTATCAAATTGTTTTTTTTTTCACGTTGTATCCCGAGAATTGTAGAGTAGACAAAGGGAACTTGGAAACCTAGTGTTAAGACACTCTGTTCCTATTCTGTTACTCACTGAGATACTTCTACTAAGATACTTCTGTTACCTACTTTCCGTTGAGTTCATAGTCACATTCATGCGCCAAACGGCATTTAAGTAGTAAATAAATAACCAGTATACCTAAAGATTATATAGATATAGATAAAGAGTGATATATTTATATATATCTGTATATTGATTGAGGCCAGACGTGGCGCAGGGGCACAAAGTGTGACTGTAAATCGACTGGTTGTGGGCTGGGTCCCCACTCGGGGAGATGAAATATTTACTTAAATTTATATTTCCATTTCATCGCTCTGGTATCGAGCGCGGTAGAAGCGCGGCGTTGAGTTCTGCCACTCAACATGCAATGCCTCCAGAATTCGGCAGAAAGTGGGGAACGGAGTGTTTTAACACTAGGTTCCCTCTGCCTGCTGTTTGCGGGAAACAGCGAAAAGCTGATTTATTTATTGATTACAAAAAGTAAAAAACTTCGTAGCAGAATCTGTATATCTGTTTGTGAATCATGCAAAAACTACTTAACTGTCTGTCTCTTTTCTCCATATTTATCCAACTATTAAATTAAAATTTCCCTCAGAATACATTTCTTGCCACCAAAATTAAAGCACCACGCAAAAAAACTCACATCCCCACAATCTCTATACCACCACAAAATACTAAACATCAGCATCGCAATCAGCGATCCACAGATTAGTCGCCCCACTGCAGTTCCAAATTAAATCCATCCTAGAGAATTGTGACAAACGCCATCCGTCATCCGACCCCTCATTTACATGAGAAAAACTGTTGAAGAACAACTATTTATCAAATGGCGAGAGCGACTTCCGACGTGACAGAGGCGCGAGCTTCCGCCGAATATGGTTAAGGCTGTAGCTTTGTTGTCTATTGTCTGGAAGAGATTGTTTTATTAAGATTTTTAGCTTCACTCCATTTGGTATATAGCAAGGTAGACAGAGGGAACCTGGGAACCAAATGTTAAGACATTTTATTTCCGTTAAAATGCTTTCGCTCCCCACTTTCCGTCGACTTTTCGAAGAAATGAAAATTCTAAATATTTCATATCTTCGAGTGGGAATCATAACTTGTCACGTTAACAGTCATACGCTTGTACCCCTGAGGCACGGTTGGCCCCAATTAATTTGTTAATTATTGTAATATTTTTTATTTTATATTCCTGATTATAAGCGCAATCGTTATAGATTCGATTTAACGGAGTATCTTAAGCTTATTACTAGGTTCTTATGTCTACCGACAAAGTATGGAGCTGCAATTAAATACATAAGTGCTATATCTACGTAGTGATCCAATATGATTTATTAAAAATACTTAAGCACATTACAGATATCAACAAAATTTAATTATTTATTAGAGTAAAAATGGAATCTAAACCGTCAGGTCTTTTTAAATCCTGTACCTGAAACGAAAATAATGGGACTCTTTATATGGTGACTTTATTCTCCGTCTACATTTATGTTAATCTATCGAAATTATTTTTGTCAAAACAGCGTGAAAGTATCAATCTGAAATAAATGTCAAATAACCAAGTCTACAGTTCTTTGGAGTACAGAAAATATAAATTTCTAAGCAATCAAAACTTGAGCATAAAATGATAATGTGGTATTTTATCTTTTCCTTTTTTTCTTTTGTCGTGGCGCAGGGGCACAAAGTGTGACTGTAAAATCGACTGGTTGTGGGTCCCCACTCGAGGAAAGGAAATATTTATTTACATTTATATTTTCATTTCTTCGCTCTGGTGTCGAGGCAAAGCTCTGCGTTGAGTTCCGACACTCAACACGCAATGCTTCCAGAACTCGGCGGAAAGTGGGGAACGGAGTGTCGTAACACTAGGTTCCCTTTTACCTACCCTGCTGTGTACGGAATACAGGGTGAAGCTGGTTTTTTTTATCTTTTCGTATGTTTCGCATACAATATAAACATAGGTAGGTTAGTGTCAAGATATTCCGTAACTTCATTTTCGTTTTTATTAATTATTTCGTGTTTCTAACATAAAATATACCTAAAACTTTTCTATCATATCCAGAATTCTTACATCCCCAATGATTCCACTGATTGGGGAGCGATCTCCATTTAGATAATTTAGTGTTTCTCCCGCGATGAAATATACGGGGGCATTCCTTGATTGTGGCCTGACGTTGTTATCTTGATGTTTGCCATTTTGTTCTACCTGTTATCCTAATCGGTTTAGATTTGCCCGTCTATATATATAGAAATGAGAGATTTTTCTTCTATATTTTTTTGTATTACTTTTTTGGCTTCACGCTATAATCCCGTGTTAAGTGTTCTTAGTGTTAAAATAATTCTTTTCCATTAAGACACTTCCGTTCTCTACTTTCCGCTAAATTCTCGAGGTATTGCTTATTTAACGGCACAAATCAACGCTATGTTTTGCTTCGTTACCATAAAGTGGTAACGAAAATATTTAATTAAATTAAGTATTTCTTTTCCCGAGTGAAAATCGAACCCACAGCCAACGCGTTCACAGTCGCAAACTTCAGCCCCCGTGCAACGATGAACCTCAATTATCTCTTGAGCCCTTATTAATCATTAATTTCCATTTATTTTAATACTCAACGTTGTATTTTAAAAATTAAATAAAATAGGAAATTGAAGCCGTCAGGGGCGCACGGGCACAAGAACGCCCTTGTACTTGTTGTTGTTGATTGTGGGTTCCATCCCCATTTGACGGAATTAATTATTATTTATTAATATTTTCAGGTCTTCGCTCTGGCACTAAGGCAAAAGTCCGGCGTTGAGTTCTCCCACTCAACACGTAATGTCTCGAAAAGTTCAGCGGAAAGTGAGGAACGGAGTGTCTTCACACCAGGTTCCCTCTGTGTGCGTTGTATGCGGGATGAAGCTGATTTAATGTTGTAATTAATTTATTTGACTAAAATAAATTAGTAAGTTTGTTTGTTTTTTTCTGTCTCTGTATGACGTAAAGTTCCCTCATTTAATACGTATTTTTATTTGGAAACGTAAAACATAAATAAATAGCGGACTTTTGCCCCTTGGATATCAAAAAGGTTTTAAAAAAAATCTTCAAAAATGTTCGAAATATTAAACTATTTTGCTGGTAAAAATAAAATAGATTCATAAAAAAATATATATATACCTACTTATATACATAATATCTTTGAAGCGATACCGTAAGGAAACCCGTATCACAATTTCAACACTTTACACGTGCCTTCGATAGCTCAGTTGGTAGAGCGGTGGACTGTAGACGGTAGTAATTGTAATCCATAGGTCGCTGGTTCAAATCCGGCTCGAAGGATATTTTTGTTTTTTTCTTACAATATTTAACGTAAGACGATTTAATGAAAATAAAAAAAATTATTTGATGACAAATATTGTGTATATATATGAAATTTATATAAAAATAAAAACAAATAATAATCAAAATTGATAAACACACATTTATTTCTGCTTAAATCATCCACAAAAATTATATTTCAGCGCTTTTTTATGCAGAAAATTATTTTTTATTTTTTTCAATTATTTTTTTCGTTTTCATTTATTGTTCAAAACTTGGTTATAATAAATAATTTTCAACATTTCAAATTAAATTTTGAATAGAATAGAGACCAAAGTATACGATTTTTTATTAATAATAAAACTTAGTAAATACCCATTATCAAGTTTAATCCACCACAACCTTAAATTAAAATTACATCAAATAAACTCAATAAAAAATGAAGATTTGTTACTAATTTACACAAATCACTGCACCGAGAAGAGTTCAATTCAATTACCTTTAGAAATTCTTCGGAAAAAAACCCACAAACAAATTACAGTGGATTGAAAACGACAAAGACTAACCCTCCAACGCCACCGTTTCTGAACCTCGCAACCGTGTGGAATCAATTACAGGAGACCCCATTATGTCTCGACTTCAATTAATTGAAAAGTCAAAACCTATTTATAAAATGTGTAAAAATATATTTATATTGAGTGTTTTATTTATTAATTAATATAAGAATGTGGTTTGTAAAATTATAGTAAAAGTAACTTTATGTGAAATTGCTATTAAGTTTTATAAGTTAGTTTGTACATTGCGTATTATTTCTTTATTCTTAAGTCTATGGCGCAGGGTACAAGCGTGTGACTGAAGTCAACGAGAAGGGAGTGTCTTAACACTAGGTCCCCATGTTTCCTCTGCCTTTCTTTGTAATGTACGGAAGCTAAAAGAATCTTACCATTTAGCATATTTAGTGCAAAGGCCAAATTAAACTTAGTAAAATGTTAATCTGTTATTGGTTACTTGGTGGGATATGATTAAAGTTGATGCAAACCAAACCATAGTTTAAATAATTACCAAGTACCTTTAGTTAACATTGGGGCCATTGATTGAGGGTCGTGGCGAAAAGTGTCATTGTAAAATCGACTGGTTGTGGGTACGATGCCCAATCTTGGAAATGAAATATTTACTTACACTTTATATTTTCCTTTCTTATATTAACTTCTACTTTACATTTTTATTTCTTCGCTCTGATGGAGAGGCAAAGTGCGGCGTTGTGTTCCGCCACTCAACACGCAATGCCACCAGAAATAGGCGGAAAGTGGGGAACGGTGTGTCTTAACACTAGATTACTCTGCATACCCTGCTGTGTGCGGGATACAGCGTAAAGCTGATTAATTTAATTTATTTATTATTTGAGCTACATTCGAATATCAAGTTCCAAATTGTACCAAATAATTTTGTATCAAATATTTTTGCGATCTCAATATTCTTTTCCGAAGTAAATAAGTACAGGATAAATACCACTTACCCTGTCTTCCATTTATTATGTCCTCATTGTCTAGAGGACGCTCATTCTAGTCATCAAGCTCTTGTCGTGGCTAAGTATCTCAATAAAGTAATATATCTCATTGACGAAACATAATTGCAGTCGTTTTGGGGAAAGAGGTCTATCCTTTATAATAGGATGCAAATGGCGTATCTCTATTTTAGGGGCTAATTGTAAATTAGTATTAAGCATAATTATTTTTACGTATATACATAAATACTTATAGAATGTTTATAGCTTATACTGCAAGGGTACTTAAAAAAGTAATTTCTTTTTTTCTTTTTACGCTCATTTAAAGATGTTTTGCGGTGTGGCAAAAAACAACATATTAAATAACGTATTACCATCATCATCATCAGCCTGTCCTCGTCCACTACTCGACATGGGCCTGGTCGGTTTCCAGGAGGCGCTGCGTTCAAATTTTTATACGTTTTCTAAATAAGTATTTTTTTTTCAAAGTGTGGAATAACACTTTAAAAATGTTTAAAAATAGGCCTCTCCAATAGCACATCACTGAGCTCGATCTTTAGCTGGTCGCATCCAGCCGTTGTCAGCCACTTTGTGAATATTTTCACCCTAGCTGAGTGAGAGTGTCCTACATTATGCTTGCCAAGGAGTGGCTTCCGCTCTAGAAAGCGTTTACCCCAACGATCATATAACAATATAATATAAAAATATATAATTTTAATTACAAAATTTTAAACAACGACTTATATCACTTTTCCATTTAAAATCCTTTAAAATCCTCCCATCATCGGAATCTCGTGAATATAGAAAGTACTTTCCCATCGCTGAACAAGACCAATTATACGCAAATGAATTTAACCCTTTAATGCTTAGAACTTTTTAATTGCTGCTAAATCGAAATGGGATCACAAAAAACGGCTAACTCCATTGTTAGTTGTGAATGTCATTAATCTATGTGGGTGGGTAAAATTACATGGACGCCTTTGTAACGTGACGCTTTTGTGTCCTGCCTTAACTTTAATAGGGAATAGATGACACTTGATTCTGTAGATATTTAGTAAATTTGTTTATTAACTTTTGTGGACGTATTATTAAGTTTGGTGTTAATTATATTGTCTCACTTCAGTTATTTTCAGCTTCACGCTGTATCCCGCACACGGCAGGGTAGGCAGAGGGAACCTAGTGTTAAGACACTCCGTTCCCCATTTTCCGCCGAGTTTTTTTTTGGACGCATTGCGTGTTGAGTGGCGGAACTCAATGCCGCGCTTTGCCTCGACACCAGAGCTAAGAAATGATGATCTATTATTAGTTATATTCATGTTTGCTTCTGGACCTATACTGATTTTAAAGATAATATTTAATTAAGAATATCGCTGCAAAAGTGACGCCTTTATTTATTTTGAAATAAAATTCATTCAAAACGAGATTCAAAGTTAACTTTAGATTTGTTTTTATTTATAATAATTTTTATTCTAGCACATTATATACTTATATAGCACTGTTATATTCTTTTACTATTATATATATGCTTAGATCTTTTACAGTATATATATCAATACATACATTTAAACATTACATATATACCATATTTATATAAAAAATATATAGTTTTAATTAAACACAAATCGAATCACAGTCATCAGTCACAAGCATGAAGGATACAATTAATATGCATAGAAGGGTTGCGTCGGTCAGATTCGCCACGCTCGGTATTAATATCTTGATTCATCAACGCTGACGGGTTAAGATGAATCAGTGGATGTGAGGGTTGGGTGGTGGCTGTCAAAGTTTGTTTTTTTTTAAATATTTACATTTATTTTGAACATTTAAAAGTATTGTGCCACACTAATAATGTATAATTTCGATGGTTTCCAAGAGGCGTGGGTTTTAGTCTCACTACGTTATAATTTTTACGTTTTCTAGAATAGTAAGTTTATTTGTTGGGATAACATAAGTTTTAAATCTCAGGTAATATATATTTTTTATTGAAGTTGTTATAATAATATTTCTCTTATTTAAAAAAAAGATTATAAAAAAATAAGCACCCTAAAAAAGTAAATAATTAATAATTATAAAAAAATATTTGTATACAATCAGTAAGAGTAAATTTTGATAAAATGTTTTTTTTATACATTAAATATATTTATAAAAAATATATACTGCATTAAAATAATAATTAAAAAATCCCGTGTTTTCGTTTATACAAAAGTTTGAGAAGTCCCAGCATCCCGTGATTTATTTAGCCTCACAGTTGAAGGGTTAAGTCGCCATTAATTGACGGTATTCGCGCATCACTTCGCTAAAAGAAGGGATTATAACTGTAATACGATACCATACTGTCGTTTTAATGATTTTTCTAAATTACCCTTTACATACAAAAAAAAGTCTAAAACTCTTTGTTTATTCCACAAAATTACTTGATAAATAGATTTTTTATGTTGTTATATTTTTTTTTTAAATAAAAACATAAATTTCTTTAGTGGATGTTTTTACTTTACGTATCTCCAGCATTTTTGATGTAGAAGAAACGTAACTCAACGCTTTGCTTGGTTTGGTATGTTTCGACTTTTTTTTTATCCATCGTAAAAAAAGGCACAGTATGCCAGATTTTTGGGATCTAACTACCTAAACAGAAAAAAATAATAAAAGCCCCAAAGTGATAAAATTCAAAACCAAGAACACATATTCGTCATAATTTCTTTTTTATTTTAGTTTCACGCTGTTTCCCGCACATAGCGAGGTAGCTAGAAGGAACTTAGTGTTAAGACACTCCGTTGCCCACCTTCTACCGAATTATCGAGGCGGTGCGCTTGTGCCTTGGCACCAGAGCGAAGAGAAAATATGTATTAAGAAGTATTAATTGAAGCCAGTCGTGGCGCAGAGGCACGAGGTGTGACTGTAAAACCGACTGGTTGTGAGTTCGATCCCCACTCGAGGAGATGAAATATTTACTTAAATTTATATTTCCATTTCTTCGCTCTGGTGTCGAGGTTAAGCGCGGCGTTGAGTTCTGCCACTCAACACGCAATGCCTCCAGAATTCGGCAGAAAGTGGGGAACGGAGTGTCTTAACACTAGGTTCCCTTTGCCTACCCTGCTGTATGCGGGATACAGCGTGAAGCTGATTATTTTTTTTTAAGTATTAATTCATTCCCACGAGTGAGGATCGAACCCACAACCATTGCGTTTCAGTTACATTCTTCTGATTTCTTTCGTATTATTAAACATTTTGATATAATAAATAGAACAAATTTTATCGCATATAATATTTAAATCGCCATTAAGATAACAAGAAAGAATATGATATGCAGATGAGTTGAATTACAGTGGAATTGATTGATTAGTCCTCATAATGTGCCCGCATCGTTACAAATTTGCTTGTAAGTGGCCACTTGAGAAACGCTTACGGCCGCTCATTTAAATAATATATAATACGCAGATAATATATTACACTATTTATATATTAATTATCGCAGAAAAAGGGATGTTTGTTTTCTTCACCTTCACGCTGTATCCCGCATGTTGCGGGATAGGTAGAGGGACCCTAGTGTTAAAACATTACGTTCCCCACTTTTCGGCGAATTCTGGAGGTATTGCGTGTTGAGTGGCGGAACTTAATGCTGTGGCTTGCCTCGACACCAAAGCGAAAAAAATGAAAATATTAAATATTTCGTTTCAGAATCGAACCTGCACAACCTGCCGAGTTTACAGTCACACGCTTGTGTCCCTTCGCTACGAATGGCCTCATATATTATAGAAGACTCAGAGATTTCTTCGCTCTGGTGTCGAGGCAAAAAGCGGCATTAACTTCCGCCACTCAACACGCTATGCCTTGAGAATTCGGCCGAAAATGGGGAAAGGATTGCCTTAACACTAGGTTCCCTCTGCCTACCCTGCTGTGTGCGGGATACAGCGTGAAGCTGATAATATTTTTTCCCCACCTTATGTAGGCAGTAGAAACATTAATATATGATATTAAGACCGATCAGCATACATTAGATATCAATTATGCAAATCCATTCCAAATGATCGTGATTCGACTCAGCTGTCGAATGGTATCATTAAATATTTATAATACGTTATATTGATAATGTTTAATATAACAATATGTATAGCTAAATGGATAGATTTTTTTTTAGTTTGGGATAAATAATAATTAATCAAATTGTGTGATTATTGTACAACAAGATGTCTGCTTCACGCTGTATCCCGCACACAGCAGGGTAGGCAGAGGGAACCTAGTGTTACGTGTTAAGACACTCCGTTCCCCACTTTCTGCTGAATTCTGGAGGCATTGCGTGTTGAGTAGCAGAACTCAACGCCGCGCTTAACTTCGACATCAAAGCGAAGAAATGTAAATATAAATTTAAGTAAATATTTCATCTCCTCGAGTGGGGATCGAACCCACAACCAGTCGGTTTTACTTTGTGCCCCTGCGCCACGACTGGCCTCTATGTCGTCTGCGTTATAAGTATTTCTATATATTCTATTCTATTATTTTTTTGCGTAGCAAATCTAGTGTTAAAACATTACGCTCCTATTAAGAAAGGAAATGAAAAATGAATCCCGTAATTTTGTTCCCATTAAGACACTTCCGTTTCCCATTTTCAACCAAAATTTGGATGAATTGTGTGTTGAGTGGTTGAACTCAAGGCCGCACTTTGTCGCTTGTCACCATAGCGAGATAATGGAGATATTAAAATATATTCCGCCTCCTCGAGTGGGTATCGAACCCACAACCTGTCGCGATTACAGTCTTAAATATAACAAATATTTTGGAAAATGTTGTTGTTGTTGAAAATGTTGTTTTGGAATATTTTTCATAGAAATTTTACTATCAATATAAATAAAAGGGATTTCTCGAACTCGATTGGTACTTCAAAAACA
The DNA here is from genome assembly GCA_013421005.1 of Heliconius erato x Heliconius himera. Classification (NCBI taxonomy): domain Eukaryota; kingdom Metazoa; phylum Arthropoda; class Insecta; order Lepidoptera; family Nymphalidae; genus Heliconius; species Heliconius erato x Heliconius himera. The sequence goes on from JAATLQ010038265.1 coordinate 63,413, forward strand.
ATAATTTTAGCTTTATAAAATGTGTTAAAACCGAGACTATTCGTGGTTGTAGGTTCGATCCCCACTCAGCTTCACGCTGTATCCTTCATTTAGCCGGATAGATAGAGGGAACCTAGAGTCAATACACTGCGTTTCCCGCGTGTTGGTTGGCGGAACTCAACGTTGGGCTTTTATCTTGGTGCCAGAGCGAAGAAACGAAAATGTTAGTGAATAATTCATTCAAGGAACCTACAACCGCGTTACAGTCACACTCTTGAGCCCCTGCGCCACGAACGATCAATTCGTTCTTTAATTTTAAAGAACAACATTTTTATAAAAATGTACATAAAATTAACAAATATTAAAAGTAATTAATTAACATTAAAATCAACAACTTCCTTATCAAATATCGATATACGAAGACGCCGCTCTAAGACGACTTTTCTTCTGTCGCAAAGTAGAAAATGTTCGAAAAGCTCAATGTTATTACCGCGTTACTTCGGGGTTATTGTCTTCGAGTTCTCCTTGGAGCGTAAAATCTGAGGGTTATGAGGACGTTGGGAGTATTTTAGATGGATACATTCGGAAGTCGAGATTTTATGTCCGTGGAAAATATATATACTATTTATACTTGAGGTTTATTGTGCTTTTAAATTATACTTCGTTGAATTACTAAATGAAAGTAAAGTCTTTTTTAACTTCATTATATCTCATATGGCAGGGTAGGTAGAGAGAATCTGGAAAGCTAGTGTTAAGAAGCTTCGTCCCAATTAAGATTCGTCCGTTTCCCACTTTGCGGCGTTAACAGAGAGAGGAGAGCGGAAAAATGCTATTGATCTAGGTTATTGTGATTGAAGCCAGCACCTAGACAGAGAATTTTTGAAATTCTAACTAGTTTTTTCTTATCCGAGACCAGCTGTGGCGCAGGGACTCACAAAGTTTGACTGTAAACGCGACTGGTTGTGGGTTCGATCCCCACTCGAGGAAATTAAATATTTACTGGAATTTACATTTCCATTTCTTCGGTCTGGTGTCGATTGGTTGCCACTCAACACGCAAACAGCCTACAGAATTTGGCGGAAAGTGAAGAACGGAGTGCTTTACACTAGAGTTCGCTCTGCCTACCCTGCTGTGTGCGGGATACAGCGTGAAGCTGTTTTTTTATTCTTTCAATACCAATCCATAATTAGTAGAGTATTGGATTGCACCACTAAAATCTAACTTTTCTCGTTTAATTGTGTGCAGTTAAACTAGAAAACAGAACACTGTTTTGTATTATATATTGTATTCTTTCTCTTGAGTATAGTTCTTATATGTTAAAAAAATAATAATAAATGACCAAACTATTTTTAGCAAATTTTTTGTAGTCAGTGAATCTTTAAATTCTATTAATATTCGTTGTTATATTGTAGTATACATAAAATATCATAAAACTAATTACATATTTTTTTAGCTTCACGCCAAGGGTAAGACACTCCGTTTCCCATTAAGACATCCGCTCCCCATTTTTCGCTAAATTTTTGAGGCAGCAACGGCGGAACTCAAAGCCTCGCATTGCCCCGTTACCGGAACTAGAAAACGAAAATATTAAACATTTAACTTCCCCTAGGAGGCATCGTATCCAGAACTCTTGATAAAATAAAACCTACTTAAATTCAAAATGACATAAGTCAAATTTAAGCAGCAAATTTTTAAGTTATCATATTTTAACAAATTAACTAAAAATACTATACATATAAATTTACACACATCATACTAATTTAAAACCTTAATCTTTTACTAGACAGATACCGTATTAACAACAACAATACCAAAAAAAGCACACACACACACAAAAAAATGACAGCCACGACATTAAAAAAAGGGGACAACGACTTCAATCCGCAACTAGGATTAACAGCCGCATTTATTTGAGCGATTCAATTTTTGATATCGGTTGAATTTTTGCACTGAGTACTATAGAAATACCGACCCTCCAAGACCAAAGTATCATTTTAGATCAAACACGTGATAACGGCTATAAGAACACCCCTATTATTCGATACAATAAAACCGAAGTGACAACATATTCTTCACTGTACTGCGAAATTACAGTAAGGATGATTGACTTAACTGATTTAAACTATCGAAACGAAGTTAAATCTTAATCTTTAGGCAATAGAGTTTAAAATGAAATATTTTTTGAGGTATTTCATGAAATATTTTGGGGTGACAAAGCCGCGATAGCAGTGTAAAGGTTAGGTAGCGTAGAGATACGGACTAATGGAGATTGGGAAAAATATAGCACTCGTACCGGTCGAAATAACTCGTGGATGTCTTCATGAATATTGAAGATGTATCTGCGATACGTTATTTGATTACTTTTATACAATGCAATGCGTTAATGTTAGTCGTAAAATATATTTTTGGTAATATTATTTATTAGTTCTTTATATTTCATATATTAAGTATTATTGCAGCAGTAAATACAGATAACCTATAAAGAATCTTGCGTATAAATAAAAGTAGACATAAGCAATGAAATTTACATAATTATATACATTTGAAACAGTAAATTAATGTATCCAATTTATGTTTTTTAATTTTCGTACAAATCTAGATGTAAAAATTTACATGGTCCATTTTGTGTTGCCTAGCATTAACTTCTTTGATTTAAATTGTAATTTAGAAACATTTTTCGTTTGAAGCCGTCGTGACGGTACAGTGGTACAGTGTACAGTACAATGTCTTATTGAAAACAAGACAATTGTAACGGTTGATCAGAAAGTAAGAAACAAAGCGTCTTGGCTCTAAATTCCTTTGCGTGCTATATACGGGATAACGCGTGAATTTAAAAATAAAACATTTTCCCAATCCAGGTCTGCATCCAAATATAACTCCCAAATACGCATTGACGAATAAACTCAAACCTTACACAAATATAAATTAACCTACCAACTATTCGATCAAACAACCAACATTGCCACAAAACAGACAAAAAGGACCAACAATAAATAAATATAAATAAACAAGAGAAAGCTCGCGATATTCAAAACCATAATACACGAATAAGTTTCATACATGCATGTATGACACAATACATTAATCGTTGTAGATTACCCTTGGATTATTAATATTCAGTCAACTAACCGTAGGGGTGAATACTTGCCGTTCTGTCGCGTCGCAGCCAGCAGCGCGTGAGCAATCCTGATAATTAATATGAGGAATTTGTGATATGGAAACGGGTTGAGTTTAATTTTTTTGGTTGATATTTCGAGTTGGTGCATGTGATTTTGATTGTACGAAGAAATCGGAGTTAAGACTTGATATGTTTAGTTGATTTTTAGCATCAGTATCCCGTGTAAAGCAGGAGAGGCCGAGGGAATCTAGTGTTAGATCACTCCGTTCCACATGCAGTTATTTGTAGTGTTTTAGTGGCGGAACTTCACGCTGCAATTTGTTTTGTTACCAGAGCAAGGAATAAAAATAGAAAGATAAGAAAATAATTCATTAGTCCGAAAGATAATTGAAAAATTGATACTGCGCGAATTTACCTTTTCATATTTATTGTATTTCTTGTCAAAAGCTACAGTATTGGACTCTAAATGCGACAGGTTGTGGGTTCAATATCTAATTAATAGAGTGAATTATTTAGTTTCTTCACTCTGGTAACAAGATAAAACGCGACGCAATGTCTAGTTAATTCGGTGGAATGTGGACAACGGAGTGTTTTAACACTAGGTTCACTCTGCCTACCCTGCTTATGCGGGAAAGTAAAAAACTAAAAAAAGTCATAATCCTATAAGAAAGCTCTTATTCAAAATTCGAAAGAGAAAATATTCGATAATTGGAAATACGATTAACAGTAAAAATAACAATTATTAAGTACAAAGTCAAAAATTATTATGATCAATTAAATATGATGAATATCGAAAATTATAAATTAAATATCGAAGATCAATGGCACACATAAAAACCACTAACTTAGAAATAGTACAAATTAGATTTTCCTTTTTTATTTATAGTGAAAAAAGCAGCTGTCATGCTGCATCGCATGCTTCAGTATGAAGCTGTTTTAATAATTTGCAGCGTTGAGTTACGCCACTCAACACGCTATGTCCGGAAAACTATGTGGAAAATGAAGAACAGAGGGTTTTAAGACTAAGTTATTCCTATCTACCCACTCTCTTTTGCTGTATAAAGAACTAAAAAGATTTTTTTTTATAAGAAAATTATATCTAAATCCCCCAACTTGATACGAGTTCTTTCTAAATATAATCTAATTAGAAACGTGATGCATCCAATCTTCCATCGTAATGGCAGTCCAATTAATTTTATTTTTTTTCACCCCTCAATTAAATTTGAGAAAGCGTTTTATCTAAAATGTAACAGAATTTTGATATTTACTGATATTTTTTCGTCTATTGCTTGTACAAGACGTCTATAAGCATTTTTTGTTCGACCTATATTTAATGTACAGAATTGACCTCTTTTATAATTTTATCATATTTACAGTAGATGTCAGTATAAATAAATATAAGGCAGATGTAACCATGGAACTTTATGTTAAGATTCTTTTTAAGACTTCCGTTCCCCAATTTTCACCGAATTGTCAAGGCATTGCGTGTTGAGTGGCGGAACTCAACGACGCGTTTGACATTATTAAAAAATTAAAATTAAATTAAATTAGCTTCACGCTGTATCCCGCACACAGCAGGGTAGGCAGAGGGAACCTAGTGTTAAGACACTCCGTTCCCCACTTTCTGCCGAATTCTGGAGGCATTGCGTGTTGAGTGGCAGAACTCAACGCCGAGCTTAACCTCGACACCAGAGCGAAGAAAATGGAAATATAAATTTAAGTAAATATTTCATCTCCTCGAGTGGGGATCGAACCCACAACCGGTCGGTTTTGCAGTCACACCTCGTGCCGCTGCGCCACGACCGGCCTCAACCACCAAAGCGAGAAAATGAAAATATTAAATATTTAATTCCCCGAAGTGGGAATTGAACGCACAATTTTTCGAGTTACAATCATTTGTGTCCCCGCGCCACGACGGCTCAATTTTGTAAGATATATCTAATAGACGCAATACATTGTTCAAACAAAATTATTGTGATTTAAAAAAAAAGGTGAATTAAAAGAAAATTTCTCGAAACTCTTACAATAACGGAAAACCGGGATGTTTATAAATTTATCCAGATCTTTATTTATATTATCAATTTATTATAAACATATTTTTAAATACAATAATGTATGTTTTGTCATCCATTTGTGATATAGCAACCTGTCAGGGGTGAATATATTACGATTCCCAATTTGAAAATTGTCAAGACTAATATTACTCACAATCGAATAACGTAACCATATTAGGGTGTCATTATTTCCAATTACTTATTTAATAAACAATTGTTATAATAGTTATTTATTTAAAGGGCTATCTAACGTTTGTTTTAAATTTGTATAATATTGTTTTCAATCTAGATCTTTTTGCAGCTTCGGGATTTTTTCAGAGGGAAGTGTGAGACATCACGTTAACTACTTTTCCCACAATCTTGAAAATTGAGGCAGGGAACTCAATGCTATATAATTTTTAAGTTTCACGCTGTATCCCATACGTAGGTAGATGATACCCGGGGAACCTAGTGTTAAGGCACTCGTTTTCCCATTCAGAAACTTCCGTTCTCGTCCTCTTCTTCCGAATTGTGGAGGAGTTGATGTTAAGTAACGCCTTGTTAATGGTGATAAACTAACTTATACTTCTCAAATGAAAAAAAAAGCAATCTCCCCGATTATATAACATTTCAAAATGACTTCAATAATTTTGTGGATACTATAAAACAAAAAACGTTATTAACGTCTATAATTAAATTAATAAGCTAATAATATACTTATTATTATGATAAACTGTCCCATCCATTAGGTCAACGTTCACAAATTACTATGAAACATCAATCTCTTTGTTAATTATTATGACATGGCGCTTTGAAAATAATTAGAATTTACTGATAGTTTACACGCTATGTGTTGATATATTGACTTAAGTATCTGTTTAATATTATAATACTAAAAAATTGTGTTTGGTTAAACCCATTTATCTCAGGAACTGTTGCAACCAACAGCCAAAACAAGCACAAACACTTTCTGTATTTACGTAAATAATACAGAATAATAACAAATAAGAATGTGCTATTTAATTACAAGTAGCTATGAATGGATAGATGTGTCACATACCGATCGTGCCTCTCTATCATTTGTTCTATGCTCTCACTTACACGCTCGGCTTAGGCGGAACGTGACAATAATTTATGCTTTTGGATCCGTCCAACCGGCGTTTGTGGATTTCTAAGACATTATCACGTCAAAAATAACAAAAAAATACCTCTTTTATGTGAAAAATCAGTAAGCGTCATAAAAAATAAATCTCCAAAATGCCTTTCATTTTGGTACAAATCTATTGTAATAGGTATATCATATACCTGTAATACCTGTAATTAACTGTCAACAACAACCAATACTCTAATAACAGAATGCGTCACAATTGTTAATCACTATTATATATTAGGGCGGTAATTAGTTTTGATAACGCTCACTTAATTGTTCCTAATTAACTAAACTTATATTTGCAATATGAATGTCTCATATTATATAGATATTCTATACATGGTTGTTTAAACTTGCAATATTCAAATAACTTAGTATATGTAATCTGTGTATTGAAAAATGTTTAATTTATTTTCTCCTACAACTATATTATGTTTTCATTTATTATAATAAAGCGCGGCGTTGAGTTCCGCCTCGCAACAAGAAATGCCTCAAGAATTCGGTGGTAATTTTTGGAAAATAATTATTAACGAGTGTAACATTAGGTTCCCTCTGCCAACCTTGCTGCATATGGGAAGCTGAAAAAAAACATAATAAACATTAGACAGTAGAGAGTCGATCATTTTGACTGGCTGGTTGCGGTGGGCAAATAGACGGAGATTCCTAGAAAACTATCATCTACTCAAGTCATGATGGTCCGCGACACAAAGAAAATCATAGGCATCCCAATGAGGTTAGGTTGAGGAAGGCTGAACAGCAGGAAGGCATAGAAGCAGCTCGACCAACAAGCCCTATCGATCTTCATCCATGAAGAAACTTACCAAGAAAAAACTTAATATAAATGTTTTATATTAACAACCAAACTCGCCAAGTTAAAGCAATAATTAAAAATTCTTTTCTTATATCTAATCATATAAACCATAGAGCCTCGTGACATTAAAATAATGAAGCTAAATCTAGAATGACATTTATTACACACTATATCCACCCATCAAAATAGCAATCTCAACTTGATATCATTAAAACGGACGCCAACAATAACGTAATGCTCCGTTATGGAATATTAGGGAAATTTCGAAATTGGCAGGTCAACTTGGCGAAGGCATTAAAAACCAAAAACACCACCCAGCGGTACACTTTGCCTAAAGACCGTCGCACATAAAATCTTACGACACACGAAACAACAAGTATGGATATTCCAAAAAACGTTTGCTTCTCAATTTTGACTCTTACTCTATCAAAATAAGATCCACACGCTAAAACTGCTACAGCAACATAAATTTTATCAGGGTTTACTAAAATCATTACTGTGTTGCTTTGAAATGGACTAAAATTTCAACTTAAACGACCTTAAAGGAACTTCCTGTCCAAATCATATCCATTTCCGCTTCTCCAAACACGATATGACTCTACCTTTAGTTAAAACAAGCAATGTTCATACAATATTTAGATTTTGTGCTAGAATAGTATACGATAGGGCTCTACAATCAATTGTAGAGGCTCTTGGTTTAATTTAAACGGGACAATGGTCAACGGTCACTGTAACTGCGTTGATCCTAAGTTATGAGAAGATTAGCTCTATCTTAATATCTGGTGTATTAGAGAGGGAGATACGGGCGCGATTGAGTTAATCAAATGGTTTGGTGATGAGAGAAATTTATAGCCTTAAGTATTGTAGGAACTTTCTAATTTGAATAACCTATTGTTGTATGGTGTTTCATAAGTTTTATGGTGTTTCTTGACTGGTGTTTACGACGATTAATGGTTATTTTTTTCTCAGATATGTCAGCTTCACACTGTATTCTGCACACAGCAGGTTAGGCAGAGAGAACTTTTAGTGATAAGATACTCCATTCAGCATTTTCTGCCGAATTCTGGACGTATTTCGTGTTGAGTGGCGGCACTAAACGGGACGCTTGCCGCGATAACAGAGAAAATAAATGAAAATATTAAATAAATGATTAATTTCGTCGAGTGGGGATCAAACCCACAACCAGCCGCGTTTACAGTCACACACTTGTGCTCCTAAGCCACGACTAGCCTTAGCCTCAGTCAAATACATATGTACATACATTGCAAAAAAACAGCTCCACGCTTTTTCATAACTGGGTAGGCGAAGAGAACGTAGTGCTACGACACTCCATTCCTAATTTTGTGCCCAATTTACCAGGGCGTGGAAATGCAAATAAAATTAAGCATAATAATTACTCGGTGTGGGAATCGACACCACAACCATCACGCTAACAGTCAGATGCTGTCCCACTTCACTACGACGAATTAAATATTATATTTGTAAATTGAAGCCAGTTGTGGCGCAGGGTGAACAAAGTATGACAAAGCGCACAAAGTGTGACTGTAAAATCGGCTGGTTGTGGGTTCGATTCCCAGTCGAGGAAATGAAATATTTTTTTACGTTTATATTTTCATTTCTTCGCTCTGGTGTCTAGGCAAAGCGCGGCTCAATACGCAATGCCTCCAGAACTTGGCGGAAAGTGGGGAACGGAGTGTCTTAACACTACGTTCCCTCTGCCTACCCTGGCTGTGTGCAGGATACAGTTTGTCACTGATTGATTTCATTTTTAATTTAATATTTTTAAATTAATGTGAAATCTATCTGGTTAAATAAATAAGTTATATTTCGTAAAATACTATTACGAAAGGCCTCTAAAGTGGGCGGCAAACAGAGAACAGTATATTTGAAACACTACTTTCACTGTATCTGTGTGAAATAATATAAGTATATAAAAAATTGTAATCATTAAAACAAATAATATGTAATACCATAGAGCAAAGGTTAAAAAAATACCATTCTGTTTTTAATATTTATCACACCTCATACACGGAATAGTGAAAATACAAAACAGCAAATTGCTGCTATTATTTATTATCAGGCGCTTTGAATATATATTTTAACAGAAAAAATATATATATTTTTGGCATATTTTATGAAATTATTCTTATAACTGATTGTGATTAGTAAGTTTATAAATTTAATTCTATATACCAGCGTGGCGTAAAATGTATTTAGCAATATAAAATTAACAATAACAATTGTATAAGAAAAAACTTAGGAAAAATATGGAAAATAATTACTTAACTGGAAAATATTGAATGAGTGTCTAAGCAATAAGGGATCTTTTACTGTACTATAAAGCTAAGTAAGCCTACTTGTATACCTATAATCTTCTTTAATCGAAATTGAACTCCTACACTCAATACGCAATATCAAAAAAATTGGACGGATAATGGGGAACGGAGTATCTTAACACCAGATTTTCTCTGCCTATTGCAAACAGCATGAAGCAGTTTTTCAATATATTATCTTATATTAATTCAAATATAGAGGTCGTAATGACCGAGAGACCTAACGGTGGGACTGTAACATGATGGTTGTGGGTTCGAATCCCACTTAAGAAAATGATCTTTTCTTATTTTCTCGCTCTGGTGACAAGAAAAAGTGCAGGGTTGAGTTCCACCACTCAATACGCAACGTTTCGAAAATTGGACGTAGAGTGAGGATCAGAGTGTCTTAACACTACATCTCTGCCTACCCAACTATATTTTAATACATAATCTTTTACTAACACAAATGTAAAATTTAAATCCACACACAAAGACCGTTGTCACCATATTTACTATTATTAATAGCTCCCATTTATAATACATTGTGTGTTCTCATTGAACCTGTCACCAACTACCTTATAGCTTATACTCCCTTATTATTACTATACCATAGGGTCGAACTTCTCTTACAAAATATTTCAATAGTGCATAATGAAACTCAGTTTAAGATATTCGAGTTGATAGCCAAAATAACAAGTTTCTCTTGATATCTTTTTGATAAATTGGTTAAATATTTCACTTAATAAAGTTCCCTTTTGAATCTGATGATGATTGTGAAGAGGGTCGCCTGTTTGTTTTGTTTGTATGTCTGTCCTATATCTGTTAAAGTAGTGATTTATTATTATATTTTAAAGTTTTATTATTAGATAGAAATACATTTTTTTATTTTGAATTGATCATTAATAAAACTAATATTTATGGGCGCAAAGTAATATTAAAGCCAGTCTTTGCGCGGAGGTGCGAACATTTGACTGCAAGTGCGGCAGGTTATGGGTTCGTTTCCCACTCGGGGAAATAAACCATCATCCAACACGCAATGCTTTCAGAATTCAACGGAAAGTCGGGAACGGAACTAACGAGGACGAAGAGTCTTAACATTAACTTCCCATTTTCTCTCCGCTTCCCATAATATGTGCGGAATATAGCGGAAATTATAAAAAGTGAGTATATTGTCTTAAATTTATATAGACGATTTTATTACTTGAGACAAAATAAAAGCACTGTGTGTTTTATTATTTTTTCCTACAAAAACATAAGAAAAGTTCAAATAAATCGCTCTCATATAATAAGACCTCAAAAATAAATAACTTATATAAAAAATGTATTAACTTTGAGGCCGCATCTGCCTCTTCACTTTGGTTTTGTTAATTACCTATAATTTAGAATTCCTTGCACAGATTATACACTCCCCTAACAAATAGTGATGTGCTGATAACTTACAATCCCGCGACTGACAAATGGTGTTAATAAGAAACCTGTCGCGGTGGGATTAGGCTGTGTTAATTGCAGCGCCTACCGTGTAGTGATGTCCTTTTCGATGTAATGGTAAGATTGTTTTTACTTTTTTATTATTATTTCATATATTGGGGATAGTATTAATTAAATTAGTATTAATTAAATTTAGTATTAATTAATATATTTTTTTATACAATATAAAATTTTATATATTTTTTATGTATATTTTTAAATAAACGGAAAATTAAGACCATCACACAACGGTATAGCGTTTGCCTGTAAGCGTTTTTTTTTGCTTCACACTGTATCTCGCACACAGCAGGGTACAGATAGGGAACCTAATGTGAAGACACTTCGTTCCTCATTTTCTGCCCAATTTCGGAGAAATTTCGTATTGAGTGGCTGAACTCAACGCCGCGCTTTGCCGTTACACTATAGCGAAGAAATTAAAAATATTAAATATTTCATTTCCTTGAGTGGCAATCGATCCCACAACCTCTCGCGCTTACAGTCTGTTGTGTACCTGCGCCACGACTGACTTCAACATCTGAGACTTACAGTGAAGAGTGGTCGTTTATAAATAATTCCTAAACTAAATAATAACAAACATTACATATTATTTTTTTATATTCAAAAATATAATTTATCGATAACACCTAACAATCAACTAACATCACTACATGGTAATTCAAAAGTGCTACTACACCGTAGTGGTAAGCGGATTAGTTTTAAAATTAAAATGGCGTCGTGTAATTAAAATGTGTCATAAACGAAATAGAAAATTAGATCCTCGAAATGGCTGTACTTTAATTTAGGTACGAATTATGTTACTTTGGTTAATGAATAAGAGGATATTATATATTATTATGGAAGTATAAGTTAAGTTATATTTATGTATATAGTATTGTATACATAGCAAAGGAGGAAGAGGGAACCTAGTGTTAAGACACTCCTTTTCTCCGGACACCACCCAATTTTCGAGACATTGCGTGTTGAGTGACTAAACATATCGCCGCATTTTGTCTTATTATATGTCGCGTTTATAGTGACACGCTGAAGCGCTAAACCACAACTGCCTCGATTATACTTCAGAACATACTGTATGAAAAATGGATCAAGGAGAAAGGTACGACAGTGGGTTACTGGTTCTCTTTGCTTATCCTTTAATTTCTAGGTGATATCTTATGATTTTTTTCCAATAAAATATATTGGAATTAATAAAAATAATACTTATTCACGAAGTTCCCTCTATAAATTTAAATTTTTTAATGTTTTGGGACCCTAAATTTTGAGTTGTTAATGTATTGTTATTATTTTCTCCACTAGGGAGTACTAAATAAAACAGCTTCACGCTATATCCCGCACACAGCAGGGTAGACAGAGGGAACCTAGTTTTAAGACACTCCGGGGAACATTATATTTAATTTATTTTTATTTACCTGCTGTAACAAAAGATTCGACATCACCACCACCCAAGGTCTTAAAAATTGGGCGGAAATGGAGGAACTGAGTGTCATATTCTAGGTTCCCTGTCTACCCTTTTATTCAGGAAAAAGTGTAAAGCTGCAAAAAAAATATATATTTACCAATATACATTAACCTTTTTCTTTTAACAAACTTTTCTATAGTTAATGATGTATCAAACTCCAGCCAACATCAACTCCCATATAAACTGATTGAGAAGGGTCCAACAAAAACACGCTCTTCGATACACCGAGCCGCTGTCAGCGAAACAAAACGCTTTAAGAATGAAAAATGAAATCAAGCGGACAGTGGGTAGTCCTATCCTTTCTAATATACATACATGGTAGCAACTATAACAATGGAATAAAATAGATTTTTATTTTTACAATAGTTTATGAGTGTAGAGGAATGTACTTATACATACAGATTCAAATGGCACAAAAGCGGCTTCGCCCGCTTGTAATATTGAAAAAAAAACACCCCTTTATTGTTTATTTCATCTGAATCGTTTAGTAGTTTTTGTGTGAAAGTAGAACAAACATCCATTCTCACAAACTTTCATATTTACAATATTAGTAGGATTATTGTTTTACATTTATTACAATTTTCACTTAGCGAATTATTAAATTTTAAATATTTTAGTATATTTTTTAGAAAAGACAATTGAATAGTAAAACATTTTGTTTAACAATTGAATGGTAAAATAACAATAGATTTATAAATTATTCGATCCTCCGCTAGTTAAGTTTCAAAACAACGCGTATTCGAAGGCGGAACTCAACGCCGCGTTCCCGTCACCAGAGCGAGGAAATGGAAATGTCGCCACTCTCTATAACAAAATTAATAAATATATACATAATAATATATACCAGTATATAAAATTTATAAATTATTCAGTCCTCCGCCAAATATCTAAGTTTCAAAACATCGCATATTTGAAATCGGAACTCAACGCCGTGCTCTCGTCACCAGAGGGAGGAAATGGAAACTTCGCCATCTTCCACACCAAAATTAAGGTTTCCAGTATATATATATAAAATTGAATATCACCATACATAATATTTACTCAAGTCCAAAATCACAGTGGCCTCACAGTAGGTACCAAGCTTGACCATCAATTTATCAGACACTTAGCCGAATTTACATAAAATCCAACGCATGATTAATGCGTACGTGGCGAGGATTATGCTGTTTATTCGTTGTATAGTTGATAAATTATACGATTTAATGGGACGTGATAACTAAAAGTTCATTATAATATAGATCTTGTTTTTTTTTTTGGCTTCACGCTGTATCCCGCACAGAAGTAGAGGTAGAGGGAACCTAAGATCTTAGTAAGATACTGCGTTTCTGTTCTCCACTTTTAGATGAATCCTCTGGAGGCATTGCGTGTTGAGTGCGAGGAAACATAAATAAAGCGTAAAGCTGATTTAGCTTCACGCTGTATAACGCACACAGCAGGGTAGGCAGAGGGAACCTAATGTTAAGTCACTCTATTCCCCACTTTCTGCCGAATTCTGGAGGTATTGCGTGTTGAGTGGCAGAACTCAACGCCGCGCTTTGCCTGGGCACCAGAGCGAAGAAAATGGAAATATAAATTTAAGTAAATATTATAATATTAAATGAAATTGCGAAAGTAGATTCACGTTGTGCAAACTACTTTGTTCCTTACTTTTCGTTTGATTGTAAGAGAATTTGAGAGTTAGGTGCGGAAATCAACGCCGCGTTTTGTCTGCCAGAGCGGGCAGACGAAAGTCATTTAAATATAATTATTCCCTCGAGTGGGAATCGACCGTCGCAACATCATCCGTCGTTGCATTCAAGAGAGTAGTTGTTCTGAGTCAGTGGTCGTTAAAAAATATCTATTTTTCTAATTGTAAATTACTACTACTGCTACTTTTTAATAACTACTCAATGTGTCAGAATAGTATTATTATATTTAAAAAAAAAAATTTTTGACCACACTCCATATAGCCTATGATGATGAATCCTAATGTTAAACATTAAGATACTCCGTTTCACATTTCTCATAATAATTTTCGAGACATTGCGTGTTAGGTGAAAAAATTCAACGCCGCCATTTTCAGAGGTTGGAAATAAAAATAGTTCATTCCACCGACAGAATCGAATCCACAATCGTCACATCCACAGTCAGACGCTTTACCACTGCACCACGAAGCCTGTGTTTTCCTCATCCACACTTTTTAATAAACAAAATCAAAAATAATAGAAATAATAAATAGAGATTTATCTAGATCTCTATGAAAAACTACAAAAAATTAACAAAAACAAAACACATAAGTAATCCAAAGCGTCTGTCTGTTCGTTCCGCAATCCACTTCCGGTCGTATTCAAATTTGACAAAGACAAATCTTCGGTCATTTCCTCTGCGGTTCGGATGTTCATATCGTTTGTATTTATTTTCAGTTTCTTTATATGAATGATAAGTGAAAATGTGTTAGGGTGTGAAATATCTTATAAATATGGATAGAGGCAATCGTGGTTCGTAATATTACGGTTTTAGGTTCCATTTCCACTAGAGCGGAAGGCGGAAGTTTTTTAATGGGAACAGAGTGTCTTAATACTAGGTTCTTAGTTCTCTGCCTAACTTGGTATGTTCGCAATGCAGTGTAAAGCTAAAAAGAAAAAAAAAACAGCTTTACGCTGTATCCCGCACATTGCAGGGTAGGCAAAGGGAACCCAGTGTTAAGAGACTCCGTCCCGTGGCGGAACTCAACGCCGTGAAACCTCAAAAAGAAAGTTAAAAATATTAATTATATTAACTGAAATTGCACAAATGTCTATACGATAGTCGTCGGGATGTGGGTTCGATCACCATTTAGGGTTGCTGTCTAATTTCTATGCTCTGATGAAAGTGCGATGTTCACCACTCAAAATACGTCGCGAAGTTAGGCCAAAAGCGTAGCAGCGTAGCGTAATGCAACGTGACGTTGGAAAATAGTAGTATATAAATTTATCAATATTAAACATTTATTTCTATAATAAACATCAGCTTCGCACTCGGCAGAGGGAACCTAATTTTAAGACACTCCGTTCCCCACTTTCCGCTGAGTTCAGGAGGTATTGCGTGTTGAGTGGCGGAACTTAACACCGCGCTTTGATTCGACACCTGAGCGAAGCTAAATAAATATTTCATTTCCTCGAGTGGGGATCGAACCCACAACCAGTCGATTTTACAGTCACACTTTGTGGCCCTGTGTCACGACTGGCTATAAATCAACAATACGAGTAATGTATAAAAAATATAATATCGAACATATAAACATTTTTTTTGCATCCTCTATAAGTATAATAGAGTAGGCAAAGAGAAGCTAGTGTTAAGAAGACAATCTGCCGCCCATTAACCCATTTTCGAGACATTAGGTACGTACTGGATAGCAAAATAAACATTATTAAATGTTTTATTCCGTCGAGTGGAAATCGAACTCACAACCTGTCGTGTTTACAGTCGCACGCTTGTACGCCTACACCACGACGGTTGCACTAACTTTTATGATGAATGGCATGGAATTTATTTAAGTGTGCATCACTATGGACATGTTCCTCAATACTTTGCATGTTGCACGGAATTTCCTTTTGACATTTATTGCAATATGTGTTTTTCTCATCTTCCAATCTAAGAAAATCTTGAACTGAAACATCCTGAGCTGAAATGAGATCAATGAGCTCCATAAACCAATCTATATGAGATTGAGATTCATCAATATGTTGCAAAATGCCCCTTGCAGAATTAATGACATATTCATCACATACTTTGCACCACGCTTCTTCATCGTCATCGCCAGCAAGCATCGCAGCATCGCAGCCTCAGTTTAGCAGCGACATTGGTTTACATGATCTTTAATATTTTGTAGAATGCGGAACGCAATAATTAGATAACAGAACAGATATTCTCTCTACTCTGCTATATACAATTAATAATGGGAAGCTTAAAATAATATTTATAATAGTAATAATTAAACCAAAGAAAAAAATAATAATGAAATACGATAATGAATAACAGGAAAATAATTTAAGAACCTACACCGTGCTAAGCGACCCGTTACAGAATCACCCTTCGCGACTCAAACAGCCGTATGTAAATGCTATCGCGAATTTATTGCTATAACTTCTCCATCTAAGTAATATTCCAGATTTCTGAAATGGTTCAAAACTTGAAGTGTTTTCCTTATTTTGTAAAAAAAATGTGAACAATTCGAGCCTATCGTGGTACAGTGGAGCAGCGATGAATGTAGATATATGTACTCGGAAGAATCAATTGTTTTCATTTCTCTGCTCTGGTAGGAATGAGTGCGGCGTTGGGTTCCGCTACTTGGAAGTTGTGAGCAGTTTTAATAAAGACAATGTTCGAAAACTTGAATTATAAATTTCTTATAGAAAAGTTTTTCTTTTCGAAGTATAAATTTTCATATGCAATGTAATTTGTACAATAATATAATGAACTAGTAAATCGTGGCAATGTTTAGATAATATTTCCGTTCCAAAATTAAAAATCGATCGAGAAAAGATTTCTAAAATGAAAATTTTGGCGGAATATGGAAAGTGGAAACACTATATTTATTTATCGTATTTTAAAAATGTAAACGTAGCGCGACTTGAACCCACGCCTCATAAAGTGGGTAAACTAGCTTTTATAAATTTTCTTAAAAGAAAGCAAACAACAAAGGCAAATATTTATAGAAACAAAACAATATCTTATTTTATTTTTAAATTCAAAGAAGTAAGAAATAATAAATACAAGCAACAGAAACTCTTACAAAAGTAGTCGACAATAGTTTCATTAGTTCATTTTGTTTCTGTTGATTGCTTATTCCAATTTAAAGGTAATATTGTGCTTTATGAATTGATAGGAAACTTTTACTTTGTTTTCATTTATATTTCATTGCAATTTCAACTTATTTTGCAATAGATTGAATATTAATAGTATATAAATATAAACTAGAGGCCAGTCGTGGCACAGGGGTACAAGGTGTGACTGTAACACCGACTGGTTGTGGGTTCGATCCCCACTCGAGGAAATGAAATATTTATTTAAATTTATATTTTGATTTCTTGACTCTGGTGTCGATGCAAAGCGTGGTGTTGAGTTCCGCGACTCAACACTCAATGCCCAGAATTCGGCAGAAAGTGGGTAATGGAGTGTCATAACATTAGGTTCCCTCTGTCTATCCTGCTATGTGCAGGATACAGCGTGAAGCGGATTTAATTACTTATAACAACACAATTTACTTATTGTACATTAGGTAAAACCGTAAATAAACCACTTTAATATTAAACATTTACACTAAAACCGGTTCTAGGGGAGGCAATCAAAAGTTTATATCTACGGTATACGTTCAAAGTTTAGGAATACTCTTTGACTATACGCTTAAGTAATTTTCACTTGTAAACAAGATATTGTTATGGAAAGCCGTATTTTAATGCCATCGTGGCGCAGTGGTGCAGTAAGACTGTAAAATAGGATAGTTGTGGGCTCTATTCCTACTGAGGGAAAATTAGTTATTTTCATTTTTCCGTTCAGGTACAACAAAATTGAGCTTAAAAATAGGGAAAATATGTGCCATGTCAATAATCTATCTTTGCTTATCCTGCTTTGCGGGAAAAAGCATACCTAAAGTTGTGTCCTTATTAACTACGTTATTAGACTATCATAGGATAGTAGCACAAGCGTATTATTATTATTTTCATTTCTTCGCTCTGGTATAAAAACATATATAATAGTTTAAGAAATGAGTTGTGCATTTTGATGTTTTTTGATTTTGAATTGGTAAATAACTAATATTCCGTGACTGTTAACAGGAGCAACGTTTTGAGGCAAGTCGTGACGCAGGGTCGCAAGCTTGCGACTGTAAACGCTCTAATATCGAGGCAAAGCGCGGGGTTAAGTTCCGTCACTCAACAACCAATGCCTACAGAATTAAGCGAAATGTTGTGAACATAAGTGAAAAAAAAAATACATCACAATATTTTTTATAGTCTAAATTAACAAATTTTCAAATTGAGCTGTAAACGTAGCCATCGCCAGTAATTCGGGTTTATAGCGACGACTGGCGTTAAAATAAATTTGGAACAGCCGATATGTCACTATTTTAATCACACTAAGTGAAAACGTATTTATTGCAACACGTGACAACGAAATATTTGTGATACCATTTACATATATGTCACATTCAGAAAGCATAAATAAAAAAAAACTGGTTTACGGTTTCTCCCGCAAAGCGGGTTAAGGAATCTAGTGTTAAGATTCTCCGTTCCCTACTGTCCACCTAATTTTCGTGACATTACATTAAAGTGTAGCGTTGAATGGCAGAACTTAACGCCGCTTTTTTGTTACCAGAGCGAGAAAATGAAAATAACTCATGACTGTAAAATCGACTTGTTGTGGGTTCGATCCCCACTCAAGGAAATTAAATATTTATTTACATTTATATTTTCATTTCTTCATTCTGGTGTCGATGCAAAGCGCGGCGTTGAGTCCCGCCACTCAACACGCAATCCTCACGAATTCAACAGAAAGTGGGAAATGGAGTGTCTTAACACAAGGGTTCCCTCTGCCTACCCTGCTGCGTGCGGTATACAGCGTGAAGCTGAAGCTCAGTTGTGGGAGTCGAATCCCAAACCGTTGTGCTTAGAGTCGTAAGCTAAGCACGACGGACGGGTCATTCAAATGAAAATTAAGGAAATATTATTTTGCTGTGTCTTCCGGTCATCCCAACGCCACGGTTTTACCAAATATTATTTAAAATAAACTTAAAATTATATATAAATAATACAATCCCCCGGTATTGAATCAAAATTTGAACCCACAGCCATCGCACTTACCAGTCACATATTATCTTTTCACCTTGGCCCCAATCAATTATATTTAATTATTTATATTCACACAAGAAATGGCTTTGTACCTACTACCGTCGTTTTACTAATTTTCGTTTTCCTTAAAACCATTTGATGTTTTCTTTGTACACCTCTCTCTAACGACGCGTAAACACCAGATGCCAATGATTAGGTGCGTGTGACGCGTATTCCGATTAAATTGCCACGTGATTGGTACAATTGTATATATTTAATTAAATATTATAGTAAATACGAAATAGTGGAAAAAGGATAAATAGAAAAAAATGTGCTTATGAGACCAGTTATGACGGAGGGGCACAAAGTGTGATAACTGTGAACGCGATTTGTTGTGGGTTCGATTCTCACTCGAGAAAATATAATTTACAATATTTTCGTCACGCAATTTTTCCAGAATTCGGCAGGAAACGGAAAACGGAGTGAGATACAGGGTGAAATGAAAAAAATATATTTACTTTCATACTAGTACATTTTATTATTTATTCGTCCGGTGAAACAGGGAGTTTTTAGCTTTACGCTGTATCCCTAAAATATACAAGTATGATAGGTAGAGAAAACCTGGGAACCTAGTATTATAACACTCTGTTTCTATTAAGCCTCTTCCGTTTCCCACTTTCCGCCGAATTCGAGCCATTCCGTGTTGAGGCGGCGCTTTGTCTTGTTACCAGAAAAAAAAATATGAAGTAATTCACTCCCTCGAATGGGAATCAAACTCAGAACCTGTGTGTGTGTGAGCTTACATTCAAATAAATATTTCTCAAATATGTAAAACAATAATTAATTCTAATTTAATATTTCAATTTCTTTGACCTACCCAACAATGGCTACCAAAGGCTGATATCAAAATGTTCGAAAATTTAGGCGACAGGTATTTCTCGAAATTGGTTTGCTTTTGTGAGAAATTATGAAATTGCGTACCGTCCCCATATGTGCTCTTTAATCAGAGTTTCTATGTTTACTTACAGCAGCCCGTTTTGCTTAATTCTTGGTCTAATATGTAGTTACCTATTATTCCTATTTGTATTGTGTTTTTTCCTTTTCTTTTTTGCTTTCGTGTGTAGAGATTGAAGAAAATTATTTTAAAAATTTTTTACTCTACATTTCCCAATTGAAAAAAAAATTATAACCATTAATTAAAATGACTTCCTAACATCAAAGTATATTTTTTATTATACTTAATTCCATTAATACACTTCCGTTCCCCATTTTCCCCCGAATTTTGGAGGCATTGCGATGTCCGATTGTGGTCAACGCCGCGCTTTGTCTTGTTACTAGAGCAAGGAAATGAAAATATTAAATATTTCATTTCCTCCTGTGGGAATCAAACCCACGAAGCCATCTCGTTATATGATAGCTTATTCATAAATCCATATGAAATGCCCAGTTAATAATCCGTTTAGCAAAATACAATATGTATAATAAAGCCGTTTTCCATTGTCTGAGAGTTACAAAGACGACCTTTCAGGTTTCAGCCTAGACATTGTCCAATTGCTGCAGGCAACAAACGTAATTTGAACCTTGTATCCAATTTACAGCCTTCAATAACTATTAACTTGCTTCGTAAAGTAAGGATTGCCAGATACCAGTATAAACTGGCTAAATCCGGTTTAAACCAGATGCAAGGGGAACGAACTGGTATATGAGGCTGTGGGAGAATGCGGTTTTCGTATATGAAACGGTGACATCTGATAGGCGTATTGTTGCTGTGTTTGACCTAATAGCTGAGGTATTGCTTAATTAAATATTTGTGAATAGATGAATATGGAAACTATATAAATGACGATTCTTCCATAACAACGGTGGAGAAGACTGCAACCTGCACCAACCTTGAACAAAATCATAATTAAGTTTACTCGCCCTACCTACTATCTACACCTATCTACACCTCTTAAACAAACTTATATTATATCATATAGACATACTAACATTTATACAGGGTGGAAGAGGCAGCGCTCCATTTACGGAAACAGCATATAGGGTAAAATATATCAAACCTATACCTAAAGAAATTATTCAAGATGCCTCAACAGTTTGGACGTAGGATTTTTTTTTCATTTCACGATTTTTATCCATACCTGTATTTCGTGTGACGCGATTACGTATAGATCCCAATAACATAAACACTTACTACTACAAAAATAATACTAAAGCTTAAACAATTTTGAACTTAATCGCCAATACATACGACTTGATTTCGAAATGAGGCGTGTGCGGCGGTATTCCTTTGATAGGTTTATGTGTGCGTGCGTCATCCTTACAAATGGCGTTTTGTTTTAAAATGACAATTTTATTATTTATTTTGTTTGAAAAAATAACTTTTTCATTTTTGGGAATTTATTTTTTTCTGAATTATATTAGGCTTTTATAGAGTAGTTAAAACTGTGGTTTCATTTAATGTTGTGCTGACACTTCCACCCTGTATATACAAATATCCAAATATTGCAATATATGCATTCCATATGCTACAGTTCAACGCTCATTAGGAATTAGAGGCGATGCCTACGAATCGACAGCGACATTTAATTAGGACTATACCCCGAGGCGGATGGACAGAAGGGATATGCATCGATTTATCCGATAAAGGACGTTTCTATATATACATATATATAAATGAGACTAGAATGCATTATCTAAGTTACAGTTGACACTGTCGTGGGTCAGCTATTTGAAATAAGTGGCTGGAAGAGATTTATTTTAGAAATAAATCGTTTTTAGTTTCTTTTTTTTTATTTTGAATTTCTTACATAAATCATGTGCAGTAGATTTTTTTAATGTGTTGTGGGTTTTTAATTATAGATTGAGAAATTATCCTTTAAAAAATATCTGCAATAGCGGTTTAATGAAAATAAATTAAATATAATAATTCCTTGACGCCAGTTGTGGCTCACAAGTGTGTGTGTAACTGTTAACACGACGGGTTATGGGTTCCCCACTCAAGAAAATGAAATATAAAATATTTTCACTTCCTCCACGCCACTCAACATTGCCAGCAATGACTCTAGAAATCGGTGGAATATAGAGAACGGAGTATTATAACACTAGGGTTCCTCTGTCTACCCTGCTGTGTTCTGCACATACAGCGTGATGGTAAAAAAGGTAAAATAATAATTCCTGCTAGGCCATTGCCTAAGCCTTCTGCCTGCTGAAGCCAACTACTCCGAACTAACGCGTTCTACATACAACACAACAAAACATACATATAACATAGTATATATGCAACTAAATCTATACTTATAATAAATCTGTAGAAAAGTCGTTTCTGTACATTGAAAATATTTAAGAAAAAATTAGCCAGGGTGTTAAAGGATAACTAACAGAATCCATTTCCAACATTTTTAGAATTTTTGTCTGTTTGTCTGTTTGTCTGTTTGTCTGTTTGTCTGTTTGTCTGTTTGTCTGTTTGTCTGTTTGTCTGTTTATGTGAACACGTATCACGTAAAAAGTACACAATAAATTTAAGCAACTTTTATACATAAAAATTACAAATAAATCAAGGTAGGTTTTAGTGTTTATTTCATTGTAATCGCTTCACTCTATCAAAAGATATAAGTATTCAAGTTTTCAAGACGTTAATATTTGAGATAGTAAAAAACAACACAAGTAACGCTATCTATTGACTAATAGTAGGTACTAAGGAATCTTGATAACGCAAAAAACGTTCTGTGGAGTTAAACACTAATTACGACGGGAGGAATATTAATCATTTTAATATTAAAGAATATTAATCATTTTAATACTAAAGATATAAGTATTTAAGTTTTCAAGAAGTTTATATTTGAGATATTAAAACATCGATACAAGAACGCTATCTATTGACCAATAGTAGGTACTAATGAATCTTGATAACGCAAAAAACGTTCTGTGGAGTTAAACACTAATTACGACGGGAGGAATATTAATCATTTTAATACTAAAGATAAGTATTTAAGTTTTCAAGAAGTTATTATTTGAGATAGTAAAAATCAATACAAGAACGCTATCTATTGACTAATAGTAGGTACTAATGAATCTTGATAACGCAAAAAACGTTCTGTGGAGTTAAACACTAATTACGACGGGAGGAATATCAATAATTTGAATACTTTAACACAACGTCGTTTTCGGTTAATATAATTTTATGTTAGGTGAAATTTAACATAAAAACAGCATTTTTAAACTGTCCTTAATTTTAAACCTCAATAGATGGCGCATCTAAATAGATGGCACTTTGCATAAAAAAAAAATATAGTTTGGAAAGGTTACTGCTACACTCTATCAAAAAATAATGTACTTAAAGTTTAAAAGATATTTATATTTGAAAAAAAAAAGAAACATACGCAATGATATCTATTGAATACATATGATAATGAATGTTGATAACGCATAAAACATATTGTTGAGTTATTATTTGCTAAACGTTAATTTCGTCGTGTAAGTGTAATCTATACTTATAATAAATTTAACATAAACAGTAGTATTTTTCTAACATTGTTCGAATGGTTACAGTTCAATTGTAAGTCCAATAGATGGCGAAAATTACCTTCGTTACAGTCTAGCTTAATTCGTAATTATTTAACACAGTGATAAAAAATGATTTAATATTCAAAGAAATGTTTTGAATAGGTTCTTCAGTCCGTTCGTTCGTTTATGTTATTAATATTTTTTTAAAAAACGTATAAAAAATAACTTATGGGAGCAAACTAAAAAAAAAAATCTCTTAAGAAAAAAATGCTCTGACACTGTTAATAAAAATATCCCGCAGTATTATTTCATAACTTACAAGCGACACGTAACGGCATTGCACTATTGCACCTGTATGTTGCATGTATGTGTGTGCCAAGGGTATTTTAGGGTACAAAAACACCTCAAAATCCTTTTAAGATAACTTTGTTGTTTGTCTGTCTGTCAAGAGTATTTTGTACAAGATTGCTTAAAGGTTAGATACCTCAATGTTCAAGTCTATATTCCCTTAGAGCACAAAAAAATCTATCTTCTAAATCATCGCAATCAAATGACGATAAACTATGAGGGTTTATGCATCCCGTTGATACACAATTACGAAATTTGTTAA
>JAATLQ010038266.1:0-27784 GCA_013421005.1 Heliconius erato x Heliconius himera
TTTCATAATATTAGATTTATTCTATGATTGATCCCATAATGTTAATTACTTCTACGAAGCCAAAGCTACTTTTTTGTTTTTTTAAAGTCTATTAATAATATTAAAGTTATTTAACATTAGTACTAGTACAATCGCAATATTAAACTAGGTATATTATTTTTTTCAGTTAACATGGTACTGATATTTGATCTCCATCGTTTCTAATGTTAAGTTTATTGATAAAATTACTTAAAAGCTTTATAATTTCATTGAATTCGATGATAGTTCAAAACTGCCCCATATATGTTCAAAGCTACCCCGCAAGGGGGGCAGCTTTGAACATTTGACTACTGCTACTAAAATTGATATTGCACCTTTACCTTATATATTTTTCTACATACGATGCTACGATTGTGTGGCACAATAGTTGGACTAAGCATTGTGAAATAGTAAAGAAGTGAAAAACTGTAGAATTTTTAGATATGACGCAAAGTTTAAAAATCGTTCGAATGTGCCCCCCTCTCCCCTATATATTATTAATATGCATGTGCATATTTTTTACACACAATCTCTCGCATATTGCAGCGTGAAAGAGACAGCTTGTGTTAGAGACTCCTGTTTCTTTTTCAGTTTCAGCAAAGAAACAGGAGTGAAATCATAATTTGAATATTGAGATGAGTTGTGTAATTCAACCCAGCAATTTGCCTTCACCAGAGCGAGGAAAAGAAAATAATTAATTTCTGAGTGGTTCATGAGGATTGAACCCACAATCATGTTTACAGTCAGACGTTCCACAGCGACACGATGGTCTCAAATATATATATTTTTAGTACAATTAAAGTCGTAAAAAGTTATTCATTACAATCTATACGTATCCGGTCTCACACTAAGCTATAACCAAACATAATTATTACAAAGCAACTAAACCATAAATAGGAGGGAAAGTTTATTGAAAATATATCAATGGGAGTATGAATGGACTTGGAACATGTTTAAATATGTCTGACCAAGAACAGTTGAGACATTTATGTAATTGTTATTTTATAGCATTAAAGGTTTGTACAGATTGAAGACTATAATAATATTATTAATTTATAGAATAATATTAATATTTTCGAGGCCATCTTGGCGCAGTAGAAAAGTGCACGACAGTAAACGCGGCAGCTGCGGCTTCGATACCCATTTGGGGGAAGTTCTTATATTTAATTTATTTTCATTTACCCTATCTGGTAGACGAAGCGCAATTCAATTAATTGGGTAACGAGATCTCTTAGCTCTAGGTACCCTCTACCTTCCCTGATATGCGGGAAAAAGCGTGAAACTTATAATTAAATATTTTTGAATAAAAATGTTGCAAAAATATTTCAGCATGAGATAATACAATGTTAATCTCCTTAGCTCAGTAATGTGGGCAACTACACTGCACTTTAAGCTAGAAGAGATTAAAATTTAAATGCTTACACGCGTCCGAGTAACAGCAAAATAAGTTTCAAAGCTCTGGTGCTGACTCAGACAAGTGTTTGAGCTATATTAGCTTTATATAAAAGGTTGTTATATAAAAAAAATGTAATTTACCCACATGATAAGCTTGCTTGCGTTTCTTTGGAAATAAGGAAAAAGATTGCAACTTATGAAAACTCGTTATTTTTCGCTTATTTCTTTTAGCTTCACACTATATAGCACACATCAGTGTAGACAGATGGAACCTAGTGTTTAGACACTCGTTTATTTTTACAATTACTTTTTGATATATTTGTGATAGCAAGTTCAATTTCCTTAGAGTACTCTACTATTTTCTTAAAGATATTTTAAAACGATAGTGAAGAAATAACATTATAGTTCTATTAAAAGAAAACTTTTACTCTCACACGTACGATTCAAGTAGATAAACGTATTGTAGAATGCAGTTGTTATCAACAAATATAGATATGTTACATGATATGAGAAAACTAGCGTCCGGTACTGAGTTTAGGTCAAAGTAGCATTTCTATGATAAAATGTATTTTTTATTTTCTTTAACATAATATTGAGCAAGTATATAAATAATATATATTATTTATTCTGCTTGATCAATGACCATTTAATGACTTTATTGTAATATATCGCGGTTCTAACAACAATTACAAATTTGACAAATTAAATATTTAATTTCCTCGAGTTGGAATCGAATCCGTTACCTGTTGCGTTTACACGTTTGTGCCCCTGCACCACTACTAACCTCATTTACTTGTGCACTAAAATAGAATATATTTAATTAAAAAATTGGGCTCCCAACTGACATAATTTAACTTGTCTAGTTAGTAGCTTTGTTAACAGTATTGAAAAAGCTAACAACATTCACTGGAGCAATTTGGAAGTACGAGAGAAATGTGAAATTGTTTCATTTCACCATTTCATTTGCAGTAGGTAGAGCGCACCGCTTAATCGAATGAGTGTTTCAAATAAATATCCATTCCCCCAATGATACTATGTGTCACAGTAACAATTGGAAGACGCCCAGTTCAATTGCTCTATAATATATTGCATAGGCTATGTCTTTGTATGGAAAAGGTTTTTGATCTTAATTTTAAGGCTCGAGTAGTAGATTTAAATGACATGAGGCTCTTCTTGGTAAAATGACCTTCCGAGCCGGTGGTAGTTTCCTGTAGGACTGACTCTACTGTCATTTTTATACAACTTGACGATGTAAAAATGCTTATAATGCCCTACATGCAGTTGAACAAATAATATTTATTATTTTTGTTTTAACTCTTAAAATTATCCCATTATATGGTCAACTTTTAACGAATATGTAGTCAATTATATATGAAATACTTCGACTCATTCATAATTTGACGAAACAACCAGTTAATAAAAATAACGCTATGAAAATTTTTAAAATATACTTGAAGATGTCGGTAGAGCTTATTAGTCTCTTTATGCATCTGTTTAAACATTTTGACAAATTTTATAGAAGTTTAGTTAGTTTGACTGCAAACGCGATAGTTTTGGATTCGATTCTCATGGGGAATCAATAATTATCATTTTCTTTTCGCCACACCACCGCCGCCGCGTTTCTAAGATTAGAAAGAAAATGGAAAACGGAGGGAATGTCTTGACACTAGGTTCCTTTTGCCTAATCCGCCATATACGGGAGCTGTTAAATTAAAAATCAATATACAGTATTCGTTCTTAAATACAAACACCTATCTGTACTTTAGATGATATAGAAAAACAACAAAGGCCATTAAAATATACACCTAATATTTACCAAATGTTTTATTTGAAATATATTAGAACGCAAAAACCTGTGACATTCAAATTTAAAGTTTAAAGGTGGCAATATTCACGAAATGAATTATTTATTAGATAACTTTCACGGCCTTTGGCAGTGTACTGCAATAGTTATTGGTAATTTGAATGTTATCTTTAACGTAAATAAATATTATATACTCTACGTACAAGTACATATATCTATATCTATTTTTTATACACAGTTTTGTAAAATTGTCTTGTTACTTCATAATTTTGTTATAAAATTTAAGAAACCGGATTTTGTTCGTTCGTAATCATTGTATTATTTGTAGCTTAGGTGACGGAATGGTGGAACCTTTCAGTGTCTTGCTCTTCATTCTTCAAAGACTTTAGACTCATATAATTTATAGTTCCGAGCACATTCCGTAGCACTCAATGTAGAAAACGTGTTTTATTATTATTTGTTAAACTAAATAACCTTAAAGTTTGAGATTTTATACATAAAGACTAAATTCAAGATGTGATGACATCGTCACGCAATGACAGCGGACGTGTTTGACTAAACTTGGACTTTAAATCTGGGTAGAAAGAATATATATTATCCAAATATCCTAAATACTTATAAATTTTAAAGTTCAACGCTGAAATCTTTTAAGCAGCTACTTTTAAATGGATAAAAACGTGAACGTGATGAAGGAATGGGATTATTTAGTTACTTTTTATCTTTATATTAAGTACAAAAATTATTAAAGTATCATTAAAATATGCTCAAACATATAGATAGAGATAATGATATTAGGGATTACGATGGCGTAGGAACTTGAGCTGTTTAATTGATTAATTCGTTTTATATTCTTGTATTAAAAAGTAAAATAAAGGTATCGATAGTAATAAGTTACAAACGAGCTCTATTTACCCAGTACAGAACGAAGGTCTCTCAGCATGAGGAGTTAACTAAATTATCGGACTTTACATACATGTACCTTCATCTTCAAACTACTTAGTATAGTGTGGATAATATTAATAAAGTAATAAATTTAAACAATATACAAAAACTAGGTTCAATCCTACAATAGTAACTATAGGTATAGTTAGCAATAACTATAAAAAATAAATAAAAAGTAAGAATAAATATTGTACTTTTTTATAAAAAAATATATAATTCTTAAGTGTATAACACTCAGCGACAAGCTATAAACTAATATGAGTCGGAAGCCCAGTGTTAATAAGCGTAAAAAAATACGAGCGGACATTCCAAAGACCATTCCGGGCCAACAAACATAAATCTCTTCTTAACAAGAAAAATTACTCAACGCATCTATTTTCACGCGATGTATTTTTATATCACGGAAATTCTTCTCTAATACGGTGCCATTCCTTATTCAGATTTGATAACATGATGGCGCAGTTGTGTTTTTCACTCTGCTCTGGTTGTAGGTTCTATATTAATTTGAAAAATGAATATATATTTATTTTTTTTCCGTATACCAGAGTAGGCACCGCATTTTATCCTAATTTATGTCACTGTACCATTAATTTCATTCCTATTTAACGAGGAAATGTAAATATATTGAACTTACAATATTTGTCCCGTTGCGCCACGATGGCAAATTATGATTTTTTAATTGTGTCAAATTTCTGCATATCGCCAAGGGTAATCGTATCTTCCATAGTATTTATAGTTTAACACTGTAGCCCCATTATAGCCTACAGAACTACAGACTGTGTTATTTTGCTATAAAATGTAACCTCAAATCATTTTAAAAAAAATCACGCAATTTGCATCGATTTATTTACTACACACTCTATCATTTCCATTTAAAAGTAATATGAAGTCAAGAATATAAATCCTATCACAGAATCCTGTCATATCCACTATAATCTATCGTACGTCCTAAGAGTCTGGTAAATATTTCCCCGACACCAGCATATAATGAGCTCTCCTTGTTCGATCAGCGTCTAATAAAGTTCAAGTGGCTGCAGTAAGCAAATATTGTCGATCTTAATAAGCTTCTACCCTGAACCGACAAAGTTTTGAAATAATATTCCTTTAAGAAAAACATTGAACTTTTAATGAACGTGCAAGATAACAAGAACAAAAAAATGGAATCAAATGCACTGAAATCTTTTATGAATTTTATTTGTCTTTATTTCATTTGTTAAAGATTAGATTAAACATTGTTCATAATAATTATTACAATTTTTACTTATTTATTTTTGATGTGCATAAATATGTTGTACAATATATATGAAAGTCACTATCAATAAACATATTACGTGTCAAAGCTAATAATTATATGATTTATTTATGAAATAAAAATATATACATATATTGAAATTTATACATATAATTATTATTTTAATTCAATTGCTATCAACATAGTAATGTACTAAAGAAATCAAAGCAACAATAGTATGTTCTAAAGATTTACAAGCGATACATTATCCCACTATGATGTATAGGGCTATCGAAACCAGATATAAGGAAGCGGGTACCAAGATATATTGGTTATGTTAGTAAGGACACCCCTTACGTCAAACGCACACTGAGACTAATGCATGTGCCCTTCGAGTTGAAGTATGAGTTTCCCCTAAATCCCGTCGACTGTTTCACAACATTTTAACATTTTTTTTTTATTTTTGGATAAAATTTAATATTAAAAAATGTATAAAAAATTATGAACTGTATTCATTTGGCATTGACTGAAAACTCAGCTATTTACAACAATATTAATTCTCTGCTCGAACGACCAAAAATTGAAGAAATAAAGATGAAAATATTCATAGTATATTTATTTTTATTCTGTTATTTCTATCGATATACAGATAATGTTGATTTAATAAATTGATTGATGATCTAATAACTTCACATACAGTCATAGTGTGCAAGAGCTTAGATAAAAAATATAACTCTACAAAATAAAAGACAAGATACATCTTAATTGAACTGAAATAAAGCATATATCGTTGTTTTGGTGATAAACAGCCAAGTCACAACTTAAGTTTGTATGTATATTGCATAACTCAATTCGATAAAAGTTGTGGCTTGGCTCTCTTCACCGCCCAAGCGACGATAGCACGTATCTATAAGCAAATTGACTTTGAACACCATGGCGTTGCGTTATATATATAATATTTAAATTAATAAAAAAAAAACAGCTTCATGCTGCATTCCGCACACAGTAGGGTAGGTAGAGGGAACCTAGTGTTAAGTAAGACACTCCGTTGCCCATTTTTTTCTTTATATAATATTTAGTTTTCCTATTTCCCGTACTTATCAGTTTTTATGTATAGTTAAGTAAGAAACAACTCAACTATATGTGTAACGTAGTGGCTCATAAAAAGTGTCAGCCGCCAAGCACCTAGTAGTGGCCGCCAGCAGCACCTGCGCTAAAACCAATGCACTTTCACTATACTCCTGCCAATAAAACAACCATTAATGGCTTAGATAAAAATAAACTTAAGCAGTGAAAGCACACATCCACTTTTTAATTAAGATTGTAATTAAGATTTTTTTTGTACTTATGTTTTATCTGTATTGTATACATATATATACATATGAGTATATTTTATTTATATAGCGCATACAACATTAAGATTTGTGTAATTATTAATAATACAAAATAAAAAAGAAAATAATAGTCAAACCGAAATATTCTTTAATATATAATTATAAAGCCTTCGGACATTTTAGAGTTGCGTGAATTCACCTTTAATGAAACCTAGAGAAGTTCAATGTTAAATTCAAATTACTTATATTTAAGTAATTATTAATTTAGTAACTATATATACCAGCTGAAACTACAGTTAATTTGTTTTTTCCTATGTTTACTGAATATATTCTATTACTCGACGAAATGACCACAAAGTGACCACGTACCGTTCAATATTGGTCTATGCAAATGTGCCCAGATTTACTTTCTTTGTGGCCCAACAGGTATCTTTAAAACAAACTACTTTTCCTAACAACCAGTAGCTATGTAAACGTGAAACATTAGAACGACATTTTGTATTGAACTGGTAGAAAGTGTGAGTTTGTATGAAACGCTCCAGTATATTATATATATGAAATGTAAATGATTACTATTGTTTCTCGTGTGCTTTAAATTAATTTAAGATTGAAAGGTGTGAGTATTTTATTCATTAATTTTTCCGCTCTGTGAAGATAGCGCGCGTTGTTGAGTTCCACCACACCACACAATGTATCGAAAATTAGGCAGAAAGTGGGGAACGGAGTAGTTCAATACTAGATTTCCTCTGCCTGCGCAAAAACAAACGGGAAGCTTATTTTTTACTATTTTAGGAAGATTATGTGAAATAAAACGAATTTTTATACAAAATATATTCACTAAAATATTTTAAACATAAAAGAACACCGCCGCCGACCTACGAGCATGTCTGTTTTCACAATGAATCGCGTTTTGTCGTTTATGAATTTCGTTATATAAATCCTAGCACCATAATAAATTACGTCACTTTTCATAACACAGTGTTTTACTTGAAACAACTATAATTATATTCAATATGAACAGGATTGTTACTTTAATAATAATTATATTAGATAGACATTTTACTCACAAAAGACAAGGCGCTCTTAGCATAATCAAATAATAATATATTGCATGCACTTTATCTACTACCATAGTAATTTCAAAACATTAAATTTTGCAAATATCTAAGTACATAAAATTTGTGGCAATTACTTCAAATGATTTCGGCTTTAATAGTTAAAATAAAATAAAAATTATTAATTATATTAAATATTTTCAAAATAAATTCGCGCTACATATAAAACGCTATTTATTTTTTTGCTTCACGCTGTATATATGGTATATATAGGTATAAAAGGATAAGCAGAAGGGACCTAGTTTTAAGGCACTGCTTTCCACACTTTCCTATAGTTTCGAAGCATTGTGTTGAGCGGCAGAACTCAACGCCGTGTTTTGCCTTAATATCAAAGCGAAAAAGTGAAAATATTAATAAATAATAATTCCATTCCCCGAGTGGAAGTCGAAACCACAACCGTCGCGTTACAGTTACCAGCTTTTGCCCCTGTGCCACGACGGCCTCATACCGATATACCATAAATCAAATAATATTTTCATACAAGAACATTACAGAAAAGATGAAAGCAATGATTGACGAAACAAATTCTGCATGTCAATTTATCACCTACAGAACTTGTCCTTGTGTTTTGTAATATTGCACTGTACTATATAGATAAATATAACTGGTTTCTTACGGTAGCATTACTTCAAAATATCTATACATAATATATATATTTTTACTTTCTGTATATGTAACTTTTTGATATCGATGTTATTGAAATTGTATTGAGAAATTATTTCTAATTATACTATATTTCAAATTATAATATATTTCCTGACACTTTTCAACACATAAATTATTATGTGTGGTAAAGTATGATTTTAAATACGAAAAATACGTTATTTTTTATAATTTCTCAATTGTACAGTCGTTGTTGTCGTCGTTATCACATATTATCAGCAATATTATTTAAAAAAAAAAAGATATTCCTGCATCAGGTTAAAAAAGAAGTAATCATATATTTGTATCCAAACTACACATATAAATAAAAAAAAACAGTAATTAACGCTGTCACTCAACTCGAGTCCCAACACCCTCCATTTAAACAATTATGTAAGACGGCGCGCTTAGTTCATTTTTTCACGTACAGTACGACAAAAGGTTGTAATTATAAAAATAAATAATATCATATTTTGAGGCCAGTCGTGGCGCAGAAGCACAAGCGTGGAGTGTAAACAGGTTTTGGGTTCGATTCTCACCTGAGAAAATGATTTTTTTAATATGTTCATTTTCTCGCTCTAGTAGAGAGGCAAGGTATTAAAGTAATGTCTGCGTAATTCGGTAGAACGCAGGGAACGACGGTGTCTTAATAGAAGGAGAGATCCAGATTCCCAGGTTTCCTCTGCTTAGCCCGCTGTGTAAAAATTGGGCGATGTGTGGGGAACGGAGTGTCTAAACACTAGATTTCCCTCTGGCCACGCTGCTATATGTGGTATACAGTGTAAAATAAAAAAAAAACAGAAAACATTTACTAATTTACGTATTTACAGTACATTTACTTAAATAAAAAAACATTTCAATATTTATTTTATTTGAAGCCATTGTAGCGCATAGGCTTCGCTTGGGAGAATATTTACATTAAAAATGTATAAAATATTTTGTATAGGTAAAGTAAATTTACCAGATCTAATTAATATAAAACACAGTTTTTTTCATATAATAAATGATAATGAAGAATAGAGATCCGAATGATGCCTGTGTTAGTGATAAATTAAGAGAGTTTTTTCCTATTCGACGTGACGAACGTACATACTCGTATAGATGAGGAGATAGAACAAGATAATTTATATCTTTATTCCCTAAGTAAAGGAAATACTGCTATATGTAAACTAAGCATTTTCTAATGTCGGATATTACAATATTAATAGCTGTATTAAATTATCCATATACTTTCTAGGCAAGCAGAAATGTAAATAAATATACTTGTATTTTCTGCCTAATTCTTGGAGAACAAGCTCAAGTCTGTTGTCCATATTATTCCAATCATTTATTACTGCATCATTTTCTCCATAAATTACTTGAAAATTCCAACTTTTTCCATTCTTGTTAAGTATAGGGGTTAGATCTGGAGCCCCTCTAAATGGCTGACTTGTCAAATTCTATAATAATTGCAAGGGACGCGATTTTAGGGTAATGGTTCATTCAATAAAAAGGGTCCGGGATTTTCAAACATTTATTAATGATAATCACTCAAGCAAACTTATAAGAAAAATGATAATGACATACCTGAAATTGAGTATCATCCGTAAGAAATCTAGGTATATATAAATATATATTAGATATACTACAAATAATTATTAATAGGCCTAAATTTTATAGGTACTATAGCATTTTGCTTGATAGACTACTACTATTATTCGTTTTATGTCCATAATAGAAAAGTATTACATTTACATCACAAAATATTTTTCAATAGCACCCAGGTCATCTATAGCTATAGGCTCCGGTATAAAGAACTTCCTCACGGTTCGCGACTTTCTTTTTAAATGTCTTCTTGCATCCGATGTCTTCTGGCATTTGATTTCGTTCAAAAATATGCCCTAGACATTATACATTATAGGAACCCAAAACTATCGTTGGGCTCCGAACTGCGCTATAAAGGCTTTACTTAAGGTAATTATAATTTTATAACAGGTTCAAATCAACCAGTGGTGTTTTTGCTCTATTTCTAATATGTACTCGGATAATTATTATATGTTGTGTTGATATATTACAACCTTTTTTATAGAAACTTGTATGAAACTTTCACGATTATTGGCATTAGAAAATCATATTTCTGAGATAATTAAGTTATAATTATATACATTACTTTATCATTATACATATGTATACAATCAACACGATATTTTTATTTGTTTTTGAAAGTAAAAGGGTTCAAAAATTATTACCTAAAAATATCTATACCAAATTTTAATGTAAATTTGACTGATTCTAATAGAAATTTAAAAATTTCTAAATCTTTAAAATGTTAATTATGATGTATATGAAGCTGAAGTAAGTCACGGCGTAACGTCGATCTGTGCGACTGTAGTGACGAGAGGTTGTGGGTTTGATTATCTCTCGAGGATATGATATATATAATATTTTCATTTCCTCGCTCAGGTAACAACACCTCTAGAATTTGGCAGAAAGTGGGAGATGGAAGTATAGTCATGGGAACGGAGTATCTCAACACTAGACTCCCAAGCATAAGGCAAAAAAAAAGAAATTAACATAAAATATTTTTTTCGAGCTGGTTTAATTTAATATTACCTCAATTTTACTAACATTAACGTGTTAGTTATGTGAAATAATGTAAATTTGATAAATTCTTCTGTAGTTTTTAATTAAATTTAAAAGATAAACTTAAAGTTCACATTCAGAATAACCTAATTTTTTTTAACCGACGAAAAAACTGTAGAATGTTCTCAATTTGACGTGTATATTTTATAGATAGTTTCGCAAAGTAAATCTACATATTGTATTATACTAATAAAATTTAATGAAGTATTAAAAGCATTAGAGTGCAGTCTGGCAATGGCAGACAAACTTAGTTTATTAGTAATTTGCTTCTGTCTGGGAACCTTATCTATAGTAATAATGAAAGTAAGACAATACAAGTTAGTTAAAAAGTTATAAATCTTATTAGCTTCGTTTGAAGGAATTTGTTGTAATTTAAAAGCTTTAATAGTAGATACCTTTTTTTATTATTAGAAAAAGTGTCAAGCTTAACTAAAGAAGTTTTAATTGATAAAAAAGGAAACATTTATGATTAGGCTAGGATAATGTAAAAGGCGCCCCTTTGTGAAATTGGGAAGAGTGTGCAGCCTTCAAAATAGAAGAAAAGTGGAAAAAAGGCAAAGCAAGTCGCTACTTATTTTTAAAATACCTTTAAATTAAAATGTCACTGACACATTGTCTTTACTCTTTTTAACTTCGGAAATATAAAACGATTCTGATATGCACTTGGAGCCAGTCCAGCAAAAAGGCCGAACCGTATTGAGCTCAGTAAATCAAGCCGCACTAATGTTTATTGTGGATGACCCGCTGTATAGCCCCCGGCTACGTGAATAGATTACATATATGTATTGATAATAGTTATTAGTATTTACTAAGCTTCCATATACAGGAGTATGCTATTTTTTTTGGACAGGAATAGAGAACTAAATTTTAAGACACTTTATGCTCCGCTTTTTTTTTGAGTGGCGAAATTCAACGCCGCAAGTCATCTAACAGTGCCAGGTAATGAAAATAAATCTGCTCCCTCCCACTGTGCCACGATGGCGTGTGGATAAATATGCTAGATAAAAAAAATACTATAGAGTTTCCAAGTACTTAAACGGCTACATCATAACCAAGCTATTATTTAGATAATTTTGTAAATTTTTTTGAGTTTAATTTATTTTAATTTAATTTTTATATTTGTATTATTATTTTTTTGTTATACGCGATACAGACCAATGATATAAATAAAAAAATCTTATTAAAGTTAATGTGTTAAACTGCTATGATTGCGTTGACGTAATATAATAGTCTGAGGAATATACTTTCAAAAGACTTTCAATGCCTTGAGGTGTAAAGATGACTCACTTTTGTGAGTTACTGATTCAATTACATAAACTTTATAAGGAAAATAAGTTTACTGTTTGTTGAATTTGTGTTTGTTTGTTTTTTGTTCTAAGTTTGTATTATGTGCTTTATATTTCCTGCTTTATATTTTGCTTTTATGTACAACAGGGTAGGCAGAGGAAATCTAAACTCTCAAAACATTTTATATTGAGTAGCCAAACTCAACGTCGCACTCGATACTTACTCAGTCGCTTCCGTTCCCCACTGTCCATTAAATTCTGGAGGCATTGCGTGTTGAATGGCGGAACTAAACGCCACGCTTTGCCTCGTTACCAGAGTGAAGAAATGAAAAGATAAAATATATCATTTCCTCGAGTGCACATCGAATTCACAATCTGTCGTGTTCACAGTTGCACATTTCCGCTCCTGCGCCACGACTGACCTATTATTTAAACATATTTTAAATGATTGTTCATATTATCAATATAAAGTGAAGTAACTACTGCTATATTCCATTTATACTACGAAAAGCATACGTTTTTTACATTTATAGATACAATATAAGACTAAAACAAAACAATAAGTTTGTATTTATCATAACTCTGTTACTTAAGTGAGGACATAGCACACTAGTGGCTATCTAGGCTATCTGCATCTAAGTAAAGTGATATACGTACAAAGTAAACTAGCGTGTCATAACGCTTGTTCTAGAAAGCCATCACTTATGGCAAATTGATAACAACAAATTGGTTCTAAGGGTGCCATAGCTTGGGAAGTATGAACATGCATACTATTGTTGTATGTATGTATGTAATTTATTGAATAGAGTCACTTTTATCACTTTTCATAAATTATTTAATACTTGTAGTGAATGGTTTCACTCGCTTTTTATCAATAAAATAAGTACTCGTATGTATAAAACTTTTTGCGTTTGAGTTGCGGCGTTGAGTTGCGCCAGTGTCTTACCTCTAGGCTCCCTCTCTTTTTGTTGAATACGACAAAATTCCTTACTTATTCGCCCAGTTCATATCTTATTCAGCGTTTACGATCTGCTTGAGTATCCAATATAACAAGTGTCATAACAAGCTTTCACATTTATAGTATTATGTCTTACATATTTTGTGTCTACTACATAAGCTTTAATGTCATAAAATAAATATTAATAATAATAAAATCGTTTTAACTTATCATCACGTTTCTTAATAATTTAACCAATTCAATTATATGCCGCTTATAGGCTTAGAATACAATAGCTAACTACCTGGATACATCATATTATAGTTTTATTTATATATTTGAGGCAGTCGTGGCGCAGGGTGCAAGTGGCGCTATGGTATCAAGGCAATGCCTCGAAAATACGGCGGAAACGGAGTATCCAGACATGTCCTCTCCGCCCACTCTGCAGTATGTAATATACAGCGTGAAATTGAAAAAAAAAACATTTTTGAACATTTAATATATTTTTTCCAGCCGAGCACTTCCGAGCCTTTCCGAGCATTTTGAAAACACATAATAAGGTAAACAGAGATAACCGAGCGAGACCGTGTAGAACCAAACACAGCATTTTATCCCCAAAGAGCGAGGAAATACCTATTGTATAAACAATTAAAACACAAGATTATCCACTTATATTTGAGATTAAGGCTTCTAAAATTACAAAAGCCAGTTAATGATGTCACAGTTCGCCCGAGCAGCGTCTACATGCAATTATCTATGGCAATTTGTTGCGAAGTAAGATTTTCCCGCGGCGTGTCGTGACTCGCCCTGCGCTTTCTATCACGGGCCTGTCCTCGGTACATTATGACGTATCAGATTTAATGATATGGAATATCAAACTAATAATATCCTGAAGGAAATGGTTACGACTGAGCGTTAGAGTCGCTCTTACACTACCGGTAGGTAAGTTGGCAACGTTACGCGTCTAGAGATGTCTATCTTGTTGACGACTGTTAAATGGGTTGTTTGTGGACTGGTTTTTTTTAAATTTTATTAACATATATTTTAACGTAGAGTGGGGAACCTTAATGTCGAATTATTTATTTTAGGAATAGTATTCTAGGAATAGTGTAATAGTAGTTCCTTTTGTCTACCCGAATTTACGGGAAAAATACGAAACGAAATGAAAAAAGCTTAACTTTATTCAATAACACATCTAAACATTATTATTAAACATTTGTATTTTAATAGGTTTTAGATTACTGTAAAGATTACATTTATTTATCTCAAAATCGAATCTGCAATATCCAAATTGCGAGACAACCTTCAGGTTGCCGCTTTGGAACTATCGATGCCTGTTTGCTAATTTTATGAAAGTGGGTCGGTCTGTTTAATTATATTGTTTAAAGCTTAACTTTATTGATTCCATTACGTTGCTTATAATTAAAACTAATCGAGTGGTATAATCCATTATAAGTTTCAAGGGCGTTGATTTCGAAATCTTATTATAGCTACAACTTCACGCATTTCAAGGTAAAAATAAGAGACTTAGTGTTAAGACACTGCGCTCCTCACTTTTCAACCAAGTTTCGAAACATTGCGTGTTGAATGGTGGAACTCAACGCCGCGCTTTGTCTACCGGAGCTTGAAACAGTCAGACGGTGTTCTACTGCTTCATTTTAATATAAAATTATTATTAATTATATTTTTTATAAAATATATATATATATATTTCTCATAAATAAATATAAGCTTTTATAGTTATTTGGATACGTAGAGCGGAAGTATAAATTATTTATTGTTTTGTTAATACGGAAGTTGTAGCGTAGGTACGTACATACGTCCATATATTCCTCTCGTGAGAAATAGTAATTGCACAGTATTTGCACTTAAGGTTATTAAATATATAAAAATAAAAAACTTGAATGCACTTTAAAATGAGTAAAATATATATATAGAAATTTCTCACATCTTAAATGTATCTACTATAAGTATGTATAAGCAATTTCACCTTTTTCCTCGTAAAGCAGTGGTAGGATGTGGTCGGAGGATTTCGGAGGAAACCTTGAATTAAGACACTCCGTTTTCCACTTTTCTCCAATTTTTCGATAGCCTCCTGTCGAGCGATAGATCTTTATCATGCTCCCAAGTTGAAATCGAACCCACAACCATGGCGTTTACAATCACAATCCTATATAAACCTGCCTACAATTTTACCATACATGAGAATCGACCTTGCTCCCATCTTAACAATGCCAGATAAACTAGCTTATGCTAGTACTTAAAGAATCATCATAAATCTTATTGTTAAAACATCTTTTGCAATACATATAGATATAGAAAGGCTGAGTAAGTTGTTTGTCCTTGATCAGATATGCACTGGTAAAAGGTCACTGACCGTACTTGCGATTAATGATACGACGACGTATTAATTGATAGGTTATATTTATTTGTTTATATAAGAATTGAGTATATTATTATTTATTAATTATTAATAACAATAATACAAAAACATAATTTTAGCGAAGCCTCGACCAACCCAATTGGAACAATATTTGGAATTCCATTGGAAAGTGTAGAACAGAGTGTCTTGCCACTCTGCCTACCACGCTAGAATAGGGATAAAGCGGGAAGATATAATTAACTGTTAATAGGCATATGTTAGCATGTCTAGAAGTATATTTTGGGTGAACTGGGCTTTACTTTTAAACAAATTTATTTGTGTAAATATTCTTTTTGTTAAATTATGTAAGTCTTCATTAGTGTGTTGTTTTTTTTTTCGGGCCAAATTTTTTGTAAGTAAAATTTTTGGGGTGGACACTGACACCCCGGCCCCTCCCCTTCCTTCGCCCATGGGCGTATATGTATATTTATCCTACCATACCCAATAAAGCTTTTAAGTAACAGCTCCATAGTAGTAAGCCAATTGTAGAACATGTGAAACTATAATGTGGTTATATGCTACTCTAGATTCGTTTTATTTAACAAAAGCTTTTAGTTTTCACTCATTGAATCACATGTCGGCACAAAATAAAGTTATTCTACATGAAACCGGGGCACTATTGTACGCGAGTTAACTTCAAAATTGCGTCGATAGTTTGATATATTTGAAGAACGGGCTAACAAATACCTTCCCTGCCTACCTGTTATTATGGATTTTGTGTTAAATTGTGTTTTTAACAATTTGAAAATGTTTATGACAAAAAAATATTTGAATTGTCTAAATGTTGTACTCTAAAATAATTTAAAGAGATTCCAAAATCATATTTTTAATGTAAGATTGTAAGCGAAATGGCTTCTAAAATAGCTTCTATATTCACTTTCTATAATTAGGTCTAAAACATTATCACTAGCTAAGACCATTTCGGTTTCTCGGTATTATACAAATAGACACGTATTTCTATTTTCTCTAAGTTAATGTCAATACTAATCTCACCTATCCATATTAAAACTAAGCAATTATCGAAATAACTGTAATCCTGCCTATATATAACACGATTTCTTCGAACTATAATGATAACTGTACAGTTTCCAGTTTCCTTTTAAGACACACTCGTATGAACGTTAAACGACCTTCTAATAATAAATTAATAAAAAAGGCTAGAGTTGTTTTTTAACGTCCGCTGACTCATTATTGTGTTGTTGCTCACTTCACCTATATATTTTTTGTCGTCAGGCATTTCCCGTTTCTTTTGAAGGATATCAGAGGAATTCTCCCAATGTATTTACCTATTTTCAGCAAAATATAAATATAGCATTAGGTGGCAGAATTGATGGGGTAGGTGAAACCGAACCAGACTATAAAACCTACACTAACTTTTTATCATAATAAAATAATACTTACTAAGTTTTTTTTATTAAAATGTTAAAGTTTAATTCTTATTCAAAACTTATTAGAAAAATAAGATAGACAAAAACAAACATAAACGAATAAATGCGTTAAATAAAAATAGCAATTGCGCCACGTATAAATGAATTTCGATTGAACGTAAATAACGTATCGATATCAAAATCAATTTGAAATGTAATCGAGTATCAAGAGAGAATGAAAAATTCATTAAATTTGATTAATAACCAATATTTATATATCAGCTTTGTCACTCGTACAAAAATAATTAAAATCAGCAATCGTTTGACTTGACACCGGTGATACCTGTTGTATAGATGATATGATATACGCGTTACGAATTTAAATTAACAAGAGCATTGCCACAGTTTTATCACAACGCGTTGGAATCTACAAAAGTAGTGGGTTCAAATTTGAAAGAATTGTGATTTCTATTTACGTTAAATGTCTACATTGACAATATTTGTAGAAGCTGACATGGATCATTTTTATGCAATCATTATGTAAAAGCGTCTCTTTTATCTAGCTAGCATGGAAAAGCAAAGCCCTCTGGAGGTTATGAACTATGCGCATACGTCGTAAATGTTAAATAAAAAAACTAACATAGTGTAAACAAACATGTAATAACAAATAGAAACATAATAAAATAAGAGGAAAATGAGACGTAGCAGCTCTCTCTCTCTCTCTCTCTCTCTGTCTATATAAGTAACGCACTAAATAACAGTATTCGTGAAAATAAAATAATGTAACAACACTTTTGCAAGGCGTTATTAAATTATTAATGAATGAATAGGATACACTCACTATTTGCACAAGTTTAATAGAGATCATTTGTTAAAATTACATTTAAAAAAATAGTTCTTGTGTGTTTAAAATTACATTAAAAAAATGTCTTACAAAACTGAAGTGTGTAAGAGACGGGAGTGAAACTTCAGCCTTAAATAAGTAAACGTTACATTTTCCTCATGCTACCGCATATTGGGCTAATATATAATAGACTTTCTTCAAAGCGATTTAATTAATTTATTCACAAAGACATGTTTTGTAAGAAGAACAAAACCGAACAATGTGGACGTAAGTACCATAATGGAACTAACTAATCATGAAATTAGTGTTTTTTGCAATGTTTGTAATATTTTGTATCTCGTATCGTGATTGTATTCTTAATATGCAAAAATGTAAAAAAATAATGTTTGTTCATTCTACTTTTCCTTTTTGCGCTTACGCAAAAAGTTAATGACAAATGATGAAAATCTATTAGAGTCTCTGTATTGTATTTAGTTTTAACTGTGTCATATA
The DNA here is from genome assembly GCA_013421005.1 of Heliconius erato x Heliconius himera. Lineage (NCBI taxonomy): Eukaryota > Metazoa > Arthropoda > Insecta > Lepidoptera > Nymphalidae > Heliconius > Heliconius erato x Heliconius himera. The sequence goes on from JAATLQ010038266.1 coordinate 18,452, forward strand.
ATTTTAGCATACAAATATTTTTTTGTAACATTTTTATAGACAAGACTTCGCTGTAAGCACTATATTGTAAAAGAGATGGTTAAGGATTCGATTACTATTAGGGGGACGTTTCCGCACTCTGGTAACTAGACAATGATTGCGTAATGCTCAGAAATATATTAATAGTGTACATCTTAGTGTGAAAAAATAAAAATAAGCTTACTCTACTCTATATGCACTTGAACCATTAAGGAAACACTCATTACCTGTAAAAAAAATAAAAAATATATTAATTTACATATGCATTAAACAAATAAAAACTATACTTATTTAGAAAACTTTAGGAGGCCCGGGTTCAAGTCCTGTTACGTACAAATTGTTATAAAGTAAATTTAGTAAAGTATTTTCCTTTCTTAAGTGTGGAATAACACTTTAAAAATGTTAAAAATAAATAAAAATTGTTTAAATAAATCTTGTATCTGAATATTTACGCTATATACGTAAAAATACAGATACAATATTTATTCTTTCAATAAATCCTTCTGTCAATATGATGAGATTTCAGAAATCCTCCGCCAAGGCGGTTTCGTGAGAATGACAACCGAATTTCAAGAAAAGAATATATCAGAATACGCAAACATTTTTTATTAAAGATATTATAGATATAAAGATGTATGTTTGAGCAACACTACGGGCACTTGTTCTACCGTTTACTAACGTCCCGATTAGTTAATCTTATAAAGCGCGAAAAACAATAGAACAACCGTTATTGTGGAAAAATCTCATTAAGTTAGTAACCGCGTGCGAATATTCGGTATTGTCCGTTATATCTCTGAATCGTACGAGAAAATCGATGTGTATTTGTCTTAAGTAGAAGTCATATTTGTAATAGCTTATTATTACTTCCAGAGGCCAGTCGTAGCGCAGGGGCACAGAGTGTGACTGTAAAATCGACTGGTTATGGGTTCGATCCCCACTCGAGGAGATAAAATATCTACTTACATTTATATTTTCATTTCTTCGCTTCGCGTTGACTTCCGCCACTCAACACGCAATGCCTCCAGAATTCTGCAGAAAGTGGGGAATGGAGTGTCTTAACACTAGGTTCCCTCTGTCTACTCTGCTATGTGCGGGATACAGCGTGAAGCTGATTTGATTTTAACTAAAATTATTATTTCATATTTTCATTACCTAAGGCATAAAGATCAATCGATATTTATAAAACATATGTAACATAATATTTCAATCCGTGATTCATAAAAAATGATCGTTTGAACTATTCTCATGCCAATCAATTTTTAAATTCATAATTCGGTTCAACTACATCATTCGCCTTTGTAATATCGTGTTACTATAAATGTTATTGAACTTTAAGTGCTCTATTACATATCGAACTCTATATAGAAAAAAAAAGAACATTTTAAAGTCAAATTATTTACTTCTTGTTCTACTTTATTTACGGCGTTAAGTTCTGCATATTCCGAAAAGTAAACAACGGAACTACTTTTATTTATTACTTTTGTGATAGATTAAATAAGTTACCACACCTTAAAGTATGTCAACATTTGGAATCCTATAAAAATTACTTAGAATCTATTCAAAGCAAAATCATTGTGAAAATATTAAACTTATTTTTAGGCCAAATACATTACATATAAACACGTCTATATAAAAACAATAGTTAACAGTTAAGACAAAATAAAGAAATACAACAAATTGATGCACAAAGAAAGTCACAATTGAAAGTGAGTTTTGACAATGGAAAGTTTAACTTAATTCGATTTTTACTTTAATTTTCCCATATAATATTTGCAAGTAAATAATATGGTCATCAATCAGCCTTTCGGAATTTGCGTGCAGACTCCTACCGAGAAATTGTACTAGAATCGGTGAGATCCAAATCTTTACCAACATAAGAACTCTATAGTAATTTAAATAAGTGTTATAACAGAATGCTTACAATCGCTTAATAGGTCGTGACTTATTGTTCGATACAATTTGGAGAAAATACATTGTGAGTGGAGAGTGTAAGGTCGGTAATTGCTTGAAGTGATCTCGGACATTTGAACGGAACGTGGTAAAGTAATATCTGTCATTGATAGACAAAAACGTGTTTTATTGCGATTGAATTTGATATATTGTTACAAAGTGCATCCGGTCGCAATATTCGCGTGTTAAATCAATTTGGGGTGTTCGTTGCATTCTTTAGAAATATGTGACCAAATTTTTATTATTATATTTTGCATTTTTAGCGCATTTAGAATGTTTGAGTCATTCTTTGTTAATAAAAAATATATATATATTAAATCCACACATGTACGTTATGTCTTGGTTGAAATTGTGTCCTGACAAGGAAAAGCCTGAGATAGTTAGAAAGCATACTTTTAAAGCAAAAAGGAAAAATTTTCTAAACAAAAAATTACATTTTAAATAAACTAAAAATAATGCAGATTAAAAACCGCACAATATCTTAATAATCTATTCTTTTTTGCATTGTCGACCCACTATAATGCAACAGTCAAACCCTTTCAACAAAAACAAATCCATTGTTGTCATTGTCCTAAATATGGATATCAAAATCATACGTTAACATTTTTGATTCTAAGCTGAAACGAGTAAGGAAATACAATTAAGACCGACCAGAGATAACTCGGTCGTGCCAAGGTTCAAAGGATCGAGATTAAATTTAATAACTTCAATATGATTACACAACCAAGAGAATGCACATTACGCTTGAGGAAAAAAAATAACAATCGTGCAGTTACCATTTTATGGCGCGATACTTGGCTTGTAAAAATAAATTCCGAGTATAGCAAAATATAACAAATTGTATCCGTTTACTACTTGTAAACGGATAATAAAAAGGTGAGTTCGTAAATCAGATATGTATGTATAATGAAATAGGTTAATAAAATTTTGAATGTAATGAAATATAAAAATCAAAATATCTCGTCGTATTTTAAAATGGAAAGGTCAAATAGCGGTAAATAAGGAGAATGCATTCACCTTGTGATCTCAAATCATCAACTAATGATCACTAGTTAGTTAGTATTTCTGTATCTCCCATATGTATCCCATATAGTAAGAGGGTAGGCAGAGGGAAGCTTGTGTTAAGACAATCCGTTCAACATGCACGTTGACATTTCGACGGTTTACGCGTTTAGCGCCGGTGTTTTTATTTTTCTTTATTCCTAGTAGGGAACGCCATAAACTACGGTCTCTGTATACCTCTTTTACCTCGTCCACTTACATCAACCTCTCCAAACATCTCCTGAGAATCCAAGAATAATATTGATAATTCGACCTATGATATGACCTGTGATTCGACGTAAGTTTTTACGTCACCAACTCCAAACGGCGAATTATCTAATTACTGGAGCGAAAAAAGAAAATATTAAATAATTCATTGCCGAATAGGAATCGAATCACCTTAATGCGTACAACCACTCGCTTGTGCCACTGCGCCACGACGTCACTAGTTTCTTAATCAAATATTGAAGAACGAAAGCGACACAACATAATTCTCTCCTTAATTGTTCATCTTTGAACTTTATAAGAAAAAGGCATTATTAAAATTGACCTTTGCCATAATAACGTTAGTCTAAGCACTTATTACGAACACGTAACGCTGGTAACGCGTTACAGTATAAGACATCATACGTATTTAAGCTACATACAACTGTATATAACGGTATTAAACAATGGAGTGGTTTTTGCGATTTTACAAATTACCCACTTGTGCCGTTATTCTTGCTTTGTAACATTTTTATATGTGAACTATATGTTAATTTTGAAAGTATGCGGGCTTAAGATCGTTTCTGTTTTATTTCCTTGTTACGGTGAGAATGTTTTGTTTTTAATTTTACAAAAATGATCTTGTATATGTTATTAGGTTTAAATTTATTTCAGGTCAGCGACCCACAGTGAAATAGCGTTTGTTTAAAGTACAATGGTTGTGGGTTCAATCTCTACTCTCTATTGCATTATCTCGAATTCGGCCGAAGATATCAGAAAAGGAGTGGCAAGGTCCTGCGTAAGGTACGCAGGACCTTGCCACTCCTTTTCCAGGTATATGCGAGAAGCTTGAAGCTGAAAAAAAATATTTTAAGTTAGCAGCTACAAAAATATTTTGGAAAAATAGTCTTACTACTTAACTAAACATTTTATATGGGCATAATAAAATGTATTAAACAATAAGTAGAATTAAAATTTCTTGAAGTAAGAAACAATTTTTATAATAAACCAATTCGGAAATGCTATAGAAGTAGATTGTATCTCGTCCCGGAAGTACTTATAGGTTCATAAAAGCTGTAGCGATAACCTCGTGAAATAAAGTGCATTTTTACGACAAATATCTGAATTTAAAAATAAACGTCATCTTAGCTCAGTTGAGACTCTATAAAAACATCGATATTGTGAAAAATTTCGAATTATACTTACTTAATCAAATTGGGAATCGGTAACATTTCAATACCTTAAGCTTCGTAAGCTTTTACCGAATAGCAATTGAACCCACATGCCTCTCAAACGTGTGTAGATACCGTTACCTATATTCTTTTGTTCGGTATCATTAGCTTATTAAACTAAATTAACATAAATATATATAATAGTAATTAATAATATTAAACTAATTTTATTAATATATTCACATTAAAATATGAAATTGGAATTATGATTATCAAAGTTTACCGTACTGACAGTATAAAACGCCACAGAATGTACAATATATAGATGATTCCATTGTGTTCCGCTAATCAAATGTAAAAATACGATAAAAAATGGTAAGAATGAAAGAAGATATGCTCGTATAAATCGAAGAAAATAAAGGCAGAAGTTTTGGAACACTCTTTTCCTTTTTTTACAAATCAAATTACACGTAAAATTGGCGTCGAAAGTCTACAAAAGTTAGATTGCAGACACGAAGCTCCGGGGACTGCCTTCGCCTAATTTAACTTCGCGGAGGAGAATGTCAATTTTATTGCCAGATATAGACATACATATATGAAGATAGACACGTGGAATATATTAAGCAAATGAAAAACTGCGTCTTGGTGTAAACGCGATGGTACTAGATTGAATTCCCACTTGGGGGAATTTTTGTTCCTTGCTTTGGCAATAACACAAAGCGTTAAGTTTCTACACTCAACATGCAATGTCTTGGAAAATTATCGAAAAATGAAGAACGGAGTGTTTAAGCACTAAGTTTTCACTGCTCTCCTGCTTAAAAAATATCTTATAATTTAAATTGTTATTTTGAAATCTTACTACACAACATTATTTATAGAAATAATATGAAAAAAGACCATGTTAAATTAGATTTATTATTGCTATTTCAAGACACAAATTTTGTTATTAAATTATCTATTTTGCAATAAAAATATTACTTTATATTTTGTTGAATTATAAATAAATTACGTTTTTGTTTACAAAGCGAAAATAAGAATTTCATACAAAAATGCTTTAAAAACTTTTTATTTCTATAATAAATATAGTTTCCTGTATTGCGTTGAAACACCAGACTGTCACGCCTGTTTAAAATATAATAAATCGCAATTTAAATAATAAATGAACAATATTTATTCCTAAAAGGTTTGCTAGTGCCTATTACAGGTTAAGAATAGTTAAGATTAAGATTAAAGGTTAAGACAAACACTATTTGCATTCAATCACAATACAACAATTATAATAAACGTTATTTATTACTTATTTTATTTATTTAAAATGTATGTTTTAATACATGTTTTTTTTTATTTTACCTCTACAATTTCCAGCTTCAGGCGTTACAGAAATTGAAAACAAAATGATGACTACACACTTTTTCCCCCACACCATATATTGAGGGAAAACTGGCTTTCTCGCAAAAAAGATGAAAAATATCACAACTAAACTATTTCAATGAAGCTACCAAGTAATAAAATATCATTTTATATCAACCAAAGTCAACATAAATATATAACGCTTGCATCAAAGAGTTTCCTTATTTACGCGACATCTAAATGTGAACGATATAATCATATTACAAAGTCAGCGTTATAAAAACTTTAATTTATATATCTGATATCCTATAGAGATTGCGGCACACGGAAGTATGCTATTAAATAATTTCCCTATACAACCGCAACCGACGCCACTCACGTTACACTCTACGGTGGACGCCCTGAGTTACATATAATGTTGTGGACAATCCAAGTAACCAAAGACATGATAGGTTCCCACGTGAGCGTACTGGATTTTATTGTGGTTGGAATCAGGAATGTCTAGATTCTTTAGCAGAACTGAATTGTGTATTAGTTTGTATTGTTTGTTATATTTCTTTACGCTGTATCGCTGTAGTTATATAGCTCAAAGGAGCCTAGTGTTAAGACACTCCGCTCTCCACTGTCACTAGAGCGAAGAAATGAAATATTCCATATTTCATTTCCTCGAGTGGGAATTGAACCCACGACCCGTCGCGTTCATAGTCACACACTTGTGCCCCTGCGTCACGAATGAGCTCATGATTTGTTATAATATATATGATTAATGGATATATGTATATGATAAGTAATGACACGACGTCTGACTGTAAACACGACGGTTGTGAGTTCGTTCCTTTTTAGGTGAATGATATTTTATCTTTTCGCTCTGGAAACACGGCAAAGTTCGGCGTTATATTTCGCCACTCGATACGCAATATTTCTAGAACAAACCGATGCGTAGGAAACGAAGTGTATTAACACTAGGTTTCTAGTGTTAAGATACTCCTATTCACATTTATACATATATCTTTATAGCTCTACGTTTGTGTTACTGATGAAAGGTGTTTAGCTGTAGGCAATAATAGATTGTCAGCTTGAATTCCACTTAAGCTATAGTTTATAATTTACAGGAGCTGTATACATTTAAACTGAGTAGGAATCGAACCCACAAAATAATAATTCATACTCTTTGAATTTATATAGTTATAAGGTATAGCTGCTTCCTTATAAACTGTAATAAATAATACTTTAATTAAAAAAAAACTTGGCATTCTTCAACAATAGTAGTGACATAACCTTTTTGACATAAAATATTCTATCAGCTATTATCTCAAAATATCTTTGTAATGTAACATGTGAACTTTAAGAGATACACACACACACACAATGATGATATTAAATTGTATTGATTGGCTTCTTTCTGCTTGTAGTCATTTGTTGTCCACAACTCTTTTATACAGAGTAGAAATGATTTATTAATAAAAATGACGTGGGTCTTTAATAATAAGTGAATTAATTTAACAAAATAATGACTAACATGTTTTATAGCTTGTGTCTGAAACTATAAGACAGTATTTATTAACATTTTTAAAGTGTTATTTCACACTTAGCACACCTGGTCGGTGTCCAAGGAGGCGCGGGTTCGAGTCCCGCTACGTTTAAATTTTTATACATTTTCTAAATAAGTATTTAACTATAAGATAGATTAAGTAAAGTTATCTACAGAGATGGTCACAGCAAAAAATAAGTTGTAACGCGCTTATAGGCTTTTAAAAGTGCGTATGATTTAATGGCAACGAGACCTTTGACGGTTTCCAAAAGGCGCGGGTTCGAGTATCGCTTTGTTTATTTTTTTATACATCAGCAAATAATTTAAATTAAATTGAATTTGTCGCATGAATCATATTTTACACAACTTCAAGTCAAGTATTGTCATAACATTCCAAGACTTATTGGTTTTGTATAGAAAACAATATTATGGCAGAAGTGGTAAAGTAGTTCTAATATTAAACTTAGATGTTTATTATTACTATTATAAATATTATATTACTATAAAAAAAATTGTACACTGTACATTTCTAAGCCGCAATAAGTAATAGTATACCTATTAATATAAGTAAACATTGTTTTTATATTATAAATTCAGGAACACACATTTCTCTATAAAATAATTAAGAGGGCAATCGTAGCGCAGTGGGACAATGTTTGTCTGTATAAACGATAACTACGGGCTCGATCCCGCTCGGGGCAATGAATTATTATTTTTTATCTACTCTGGTAAGCCAAGGCAGAGCGTTGAGTTCTGCCACTCAATACATAAAGTCCCGAATTAGTGCGAAAATTTCAAAAATGCAATGTCTTGAGACCTCTGGTTGCCCACAGTGTTACGTAGAATAAAGGTAATAATTACACTTTTATGTATTCAAAACTTTTCAAAATGAATATAATCTAATATATAAAATAATTGATCCGTCTGTATATTTTTCGTTCAATCACAAATCACGATCGCTTCAAGGAAAGTTTAGATATAAACCACTACTGGTTTTAACCTATTCTCCAATAGAAAGGGCTTATTTACGTAACGTATATTACGATTTCTATTATCGTATCAATAGAATTAAATTAAGTTAAAACGATAACGAGCTAAGTAATTGACGCGTGAATATTCTAAATTATACATATATGCATATTTATATAGTATTTTTTATCGTCTTTTTTAAGTGTTTAGTAATACTTAATCTGTGATTAACAATTAATTTGATAAGCTTACTTAATTTATTATGACGAAGCTTATTTTGTAGTTTGGTTCTATTTTAAAAGCTTTGAAAATAAAAGAAAAATCAAAAAGATTCTTTTTACACTCTGTATCTCTCATATAATTTTAGAAACATTGCGCGTTGAGTGGCGGAATTCGATACCGCGTTTTGTGTTATTACCACAACGAAGAAATAAAAGTAATTCCTTACCCCGATTGGGAATCGCACCTACAACCGCCGTTTACCGTCAGACGGTTTACCTGCGTGCGCCACGATGATCTCAAAATCAATTTACTCTATAAAATAAGGCTTGGCGTTGAGTTCATTTTTGAAAATTTTTTCTACATATTTATTTTATAATATTCTGTGAACTTTACATCTCTAACATGACGAATAACATATTAAACCTACTTATGAAAATTTAATTAAAACTTTGCTCATTATTTCACCAGTAACTCCATATAATTAATCATTACCACTAGTATTAGTGCTAATAGTATGTAAAATGTCTACTAGTAGTTTGCATCAGTACACGTTTACGACAGTTATTAGAAAATCACATTTCTCATACATTAAATAGTACATATGTATAATAAAATATTAACTTCCTGATGTTACTACGTACATATTGTCGTAGGAATCTTTGTGGTAGCTCACGAGTAGAATAGATAGATCTAGTTTGTTTGTTTATAACTGTTGTATAGCAGATGTGCCTTAGGGATAGCGCGCATTGGTGACTTTTGTCACGGTGACAATAAATTCTTTGTCACTGTCATGTCACCATGCTTTTCGCGACTGCGCGCACTTGCGGTGACAGTGACGAAATTTTTTACATTTGATAAAATGAATCTCCAAGAATT
>JAATLQ010038266.1:27884-48365 GCA_013421005.1 Heliconius erato x Heliconius himera
AGCAGGGTAGGCAGAGGGAACCTAGTGTTAAGACACTCCGTTCCCCACTTTCTGCCGAATTCTGGAGGCATTGCGTGTTGAGTGGCAGAACTCAACGCCGCGCTTAACCTCGACACCAGAGTGAAGAAATGGAAATATAAATTTAAGTAAATATTTCATCTCCTCGAGTGGGGATCGAACCCACAACCAGTCGGTTTTGCAGTCACACCTCGTGCCGCTGCGCCACGACCGGCCTCAATCTCCAAGAGATGGTAATAATTCAAATAAAATCACAAAATGTCACAGTTTTATAAGATAATTTACGTAATCAGAGAGATTACAAAGAAGCCGTCGAGGCGCCGCAAAGGCGACTGCAAAAACGAGCCCAGCGTTGAATTCCGCCTCAATTCTCAATTTCTTGAAAATTGAGTGGGGACCTTATCATCAGATTTCTATGCCTAGACTATTATATGCGGGATACAGCGTGAAGCTAAATAACACAGAATTAGTTATTCTAAAGGAACAAATTTAACAACAATAATTTAAATATAAACATTGCACCTACTAACATTAGAAACCACCACCACCACCTGCAGTCAACAACCACGCTACAAGACACCAAATTAGCAAAACAACAACAAAAAAACCAAGTGATGCCTATCTCATTTCAGATTAGCATCGTAAAGAAAGTAAGAGTTATATCCTCAGAGTTCCCGAGTTATCAATTAAAAATCTTCACAACATAACGAACTCGATTTATATGGTTAATCTAAAGCCCTTTACCATCAACGCTCGCGGCTACGAACTAATGGTGATATGTAGCTGTTAGCTTATATAATGTTATAGCGACGTCTGTGATTAATATCGAATGCATAACATAAATGCAAAAGTTATTATAGTTTATAGTAATGTTTTTCTTTTAATAATAAAAAAATACTTTTAAGCTGATTTAAATGGTGAATGCTAAAGAAGATTCTGTTTTCTCTTGAAAATATTTTATTATTACATATTACTTTTCTATGTAGACTAATAATGAGACAATTGTGAGGAATATAGTCTAAGTTAATAGTTATATGTTCATATCCTAGTCGAAGAAATAGTTTTTTTTTTAATAAGCTGAAAACGATCGGTTGGTTTAAAAAAAATAACTACATCAGATTGACTGCTAAACGAAAACAAAAACTAAGCTTTTTTTAACTATAGCTTTTTTTTAAACATTGTAAAAGTAAAAAAAGGAAACACAGTATTTTCAATTGTTCTCTTTCAGTAATGTTATTTAAGCAATAAAATAAAGTAAAGTGATTTACAAAAATCTTTCTAAGCAAAAATATTGCAGCCGTATCAAAATTTCATGGTTTTGTTAGTAGAAATGGTTCAGTCAGTCAGAGCGGCTTGTGCCGTGGTATCCAATATCGCTTGTAATTCTATTATACTTAGGTACTCATTTTGTTTATAGCTTCTAAAATTTATTTAATATAATTATTAAACATAAATCATGCCTTAAAGTATATAGAAAAAAAAAATCACTTTCATTAAAATTTCAATTTACATTTATGTTTTTTTATGCTGTGAAATGATCGAAGGTCGTATATGTTGTGAAAGTTTCAGAATGTGAATAGTTTAAAATAAAGGCAACAATAATATAAAGTTAGAAATATTTTCGTTTCGATTTTTTTCACGCTGTATCCCGCACGTAGCAAGGTAGGCAGAGGGGCCTAAGAGGCCTAGTGTTAAGACACTCAGTTCCTATTAAGACACTTTCGGTCCCCCTTTCCTGCGAATTCTCGATGCTTTGCAAGTTGAGTGGTGGATTCAAATCCGCGGTTTGCCACCCACAACCATCGCGTTACACGTTCGTGCCCCTGCGTCACGACAGCTTCAAAAAAATATCAATATCATGGAGATGTGAAGAAAGCTATTTAGCCTTCTCGTGCTATTTAGTGCGAGTAATCCAAACAATTCTCATAATATCTTTGTTAACTTATTTATAAGAAATTCTCTTTATGTAACTACTTTATTTTTGCACTCATCCGATTTCCATGGTTCCTTCTATTTTAAGGCCCACGTAGGTCACGCCTGAATTACTTTAAACTATGACAAATTAAACCCAACACTACAATACCTTCGAAACCGCTCGAACGTAGATTACGATCTCAATTTACAAAGCTTTTATATCGAATAAAAGTTTTCTAGAAAAACGAAAGGTTTTAGGCGGTCACGTGTGAAAAGATATACGATAACACAACTTTCAATTAATTTTACATAATAACATTATTGCACAGATTTTCCACATTGTTCGGTAATCACCGCTGATGAAGCGTTAAGGAAAACCATACTATCTTATTCAAGCGACGAACAATTCTTTGTTATTTGCTCATTTCTCTTTTTTATTTCAATTTGTATTACAATAACTAAACAGTTAAGCTTATTAAAAATTAGATATACTGCATTTTTTCTATTAAATGTAATAGCAGTAAGGAGTTTTGTAAGCCGCGATAAGCACTGATATTTTAGGATGCCGCATGAAAAATTTCCAAATTTCAATTAACCTTTTTATGAGACAGTTGGTGGAAGAACAAAGAAAATATTGTAGAACGGAAAGTAAACATTTCGGCAACACCGGAGTGGTACAAAAACACTACTTTGTAGTTCTTTCAAAAATAAACTAGTGGAGTAGACGATGACGGCTTACGTTGACCCTTTTAAGAATGCAGTTTAAATGGATCAAAGAAATAGATATTGGTCATTTTATTTTTACTCCTCTGGCACAGTGGTAGCGTGCACGCCTTATACTGAATAGGCACTAGCAACATATTCCGTGTAGGTACAACGTGTTAAATAATACAACATTAAACACGTGTAATTTGGTTTTAAAACTATTAACATTTTTTGAATTCACCTCTAAAACATATATTTAAATAAACTAATAATTTAATGATATAATAATCTCTGAAATAATTATAAGAGTAAACTTTAACTTATTTATAAAACGAATACTCCGACAAACAATTCACTTAGTTATTATATTCATAGACTACAGTTACGCCCAGTGAGATGATATTTGCAAAAGTTTTTGTAAAACGTGATTACATTGTGCCTATTCATATAATAATTATATTTTAATATAATTTTTCCAGCTCTATGTAGAGCACTAACGCAATAAAGAGACTGAACGAGGAAGTGGTCGACACAATGTTCCACTTACAGAAGCGTACACATCTTAGCATAACATGACAACCTCAAACGATCTTATATTTCCCTCTTATAGCAATACTAGACGCATGACCGATTTTATCTATTTTCACTATATATTTTTTCTTTCAAATGATTATTTTACATAACGCGCCCAAAGTTAAATATATGAGAGGCTATCGTGACTGTAAACACAAAGGTTCTTCCTTCGATTTATAGAGCTATTTTCAATCTCTCGCTCTGGCGACAAGGTAAAACGCGGCTTACGTAGAGTTCTGTCACTCAACAAGCAATGTCTTAAAACTTGGTCGGTGTGTGGGGAAAGGAATGTCTTAACACTAGATACCATCTGCCTAAGAAAAAATACTCGATAGCAACTTTCTGTTATGACAAAATTTTTGCAGGTAGTGAAAAGGGAATATAGTCTTATAATGACTAATACTTTTATTTTCTGCTCGAAGACAAAATATTGAAAAAAAAAGATATGCTTTAAAGCATCTGACATCTTTGATGTTGCTGTTAGTTTATGTAGTCATAATAGGTACCTTATTTAAATTAAAATGATAAAAATTTACGGATTATAAATTAGTGTGTTTTATGTTTATATAAACGTATATGAGCATCATTCTGTTTAATTAATTATTATATACGCAAGCTTAATTTTGCTTAAGTACATGTTATATCGAAAGCTTCACACTAAAAGTTACTGTAAACACTAAAAGCTCTTACGAAATGTATAAACCACGAGCTGGTAACGTTTTAAGCTGATTCCTTGTCAGAATAAACATTGGTGTGGAACCGAAACCGCAATCAAAATTAAATACCGTCTATGCCAATAAAACAGTTCTAAAACTATTTTATTACACGCTTTAATATAAAACCTCTGGAGCACAATCTCATCTAATCATAATAGAAACTTGAACCTTTCCTATTTTTGCTCACAAGTGTCCCGGATTCGTCTGCAGAGGAAATTACGGCGCGACATTCCAGGGTTTCCAGTTGTGATGACAATATGATACTATTTTTTAAATATATTTAAGTTTTAATTGAAATGTATGTTTCAATTCATGTATCTGTATATAGAAGTAAATTGAAATATATAAATTTTATTTATAAATATTAAAAAACATAAACTTTAGATTAAGGAATAATAGTCATGTTTGTTAATTGATTTAGGTTTTCATATATTTTAATCAGCTGTAGGTATATAAATTCGGGCATACAATAATAATAGCAAAACCTAGAAGAAACTAAGGATAGAATCATTTAAATAATATAATTTAAATAATAACTTAAAATATAGGAGGGGTACACAAAAAGGAAAGGTTAAATACTTTGATACATTAAAATATACATTATATTTTTTTATGTATGATTAAATATGTCCAAGGAACGTCCCTCAACCTGGTGTCTCTAGTCTCTGCACAGCCAGATAAAATCTGTGAACAAACAAAAGCGACCGAGAGATCAATTGTTTGAACCAAATTGAAAATAACGATCCATTCAGTTTTGTTATATTACTTTTGTTCTTTCTACATAACACTTTTACATTAATACATTCGTTTTCGTATTTCCGCTTTTCATATCACCACATTTTAGAGTGATATTTTATTTTTTTTACTTGTACTTATTGCACTACAAGTATTTTTAAGTTGGTAATAAAGCATCACCAACCACTTACTACTCTCAGTGGAAAACAAGCCAAGCGTTGGGTTCTGGCGTGGAAAGTAAAGAACGAAATGACCTTTTAAGGTTGTCACATCGCAACGTAGCGGCATATTATATGACAAACAGCGGTAAACACAGCGGTTGTGGAGTCGATTCCCATTCGGAAAAACTAAAATTTTCATTTCTTTTCTTGCTTCTGCCTATCACAATGTATCTAAGGTACACCGTGCAGTTAAAAATAACAAAAAAGAAATGCCCCATTACTAGGTTCGCTCTATATACCCACGATAGCAAAATAGCGATATATAAAATAGATGTGTTAATCTTTACCTACATTACTTCATAGATATGCTACTGTCTTCAGTTCCTTAGAGTCTGGAATTTTTTTATATATTTCCTTAAATATAGTGTAAGAAAACTTCATAAACATTATGTTCTATTTACTTGCAACTTCACGCATTTTCCTCTATTTTAGGGAAGGCAGATGAAGCCTGAGTAGCTAGTGCGAGCTCTACTTTCTGCCTAATTTTCGAGACATTGTAGTGAAGACGATGAATAATTCTTATTTAAAAAACGTATAAAAAATTTACCGTTTTACGTATAAATATAAAATATAATAAATAGCATTCTCTCTTGCCAGACGATAATTCTTAGTAATTATCTTTGGGTAGCGGAAATTTGTAAAAATCTCCATACAGAGATGCTAACAACATAAATAAGTTGTAACAAGCGTATAAACATTTTGCCGGAGCTTGATGAGAGCGTATAGCTTAGTGGTCAGAGCGCCTGGTTGGTTGGAGGCGCGGGGTCGAGTCCCGTAAGTTCAATTTTTTATACGTTTTCTAAATAAGTATTTTTCTTTCCTAAGTGTGGAATAGCACTTTAAAAAATGTTAAAAACGACGAATCATATTTTGTTATTATATATATAAAAGGCCGTATTAATCCTGTTCAGCACAAAGTTTTACAATAAAGTCCATTTATTTTGAATGAAAAGATGACGCGCAACAACGTACGTATAAGATTTATTAGGGACCGAGTGACCTGCGCTTACTTTCTAATACAGTAAAGTGCAGAGTATATTTAGCAAATATTCTTGTATTTTATTGTTTCACACTATAAATTGTGAAAATTTATCACTAGAGATATAAGAAATTTGTCACTATTAAATATATAATCGGAATTGAATTTAAATAAATTACTGTATCAAGATTTCATATCTTTCATAGTACATTGAATAAATGATTGCAGCCTCTTCAGGCGATAATATGATTTTTAGATAAAAAATAAAATTGTCGAGAAAGCAATAAAAAAAAGTAATTATGTTATTTTCACTATTAGTATTATAATGTGTAATAACATACAAACAACATAACATTTGTCAAAAAAGTAAAAACAAACAAACGTTCAAAAACAAGCTATCAAAGTATCACAACGCCGACGCGGTACGTTTATACTTGTACATTAAGTTCGTGATCTCACGTAACGTGCAGGTTCAATTTTGTTGAGCTTCTGCAAATTTAATAGAGATAAATTGTAATTTCTGCAATCATCTATCCAACTCAACTGCTTCAAGTAATACTGTTTTATTTATAAATATAAATAATATTTTTATGCAATAACCATTATATTGTCGTGGGTGACTCCTTCTAACATGATCTTAAGAAAACGAACTAGCTGTCAGTCTTTCTGCGGAATTTAAAAAAAAATGTGAAAAGTCATAAGATATTTAATCAATGACCAAGCCGTAAGACGTATTTAAAAAAGAAAAGCTTATATATATGTATATGTATCTATGTTCCCACATATCAATTTAGTAGAAAATTATTTCTTTCCGCCTACAACGTAATTTCACGCTATTTAGTTTTTATTACAATATTATTTTTCTATATATTCATAGAGAAATTTATTATCATTCAAAAACGTTTTATTAAAATCCTATCAATATATTTTTTTCTTTTAATTAAATTAGACCAAATATCAATACGACGGCGGCGGTAGCTTCGTATGTGTGTCGAACCTGCGTGCGGTAGTTACATTATACTAGTGTTATAAAGACGTTAAAAATATCACCCTAACACGCAATAACTAACCGAAATTATTGCATTTTTTCCGTGTATTATACAAGGGCTATATTATATTATATTATGATGTAATATTACACTAACGATGTTGTAAAAATTGTTCTTTTACAATATAACGCTACGAAATTAGCAATATTTTTAATTACAATTATAAGGCAAGCTGACATTATAATAGAAAATTAATAGTACATTTTCTTCATATCGTTAATTATGTTTGCAAAATTACTTTAAATATGTCTTTCTTCAAATGAAGTTAAGGTTGACAGTACTTAAGTAGGTATGTCTTCTAATACTACAGAACTTTAATTTTGATTAAAATAAGGATGTTTTTATTATTAATAAATAATTGTATTGGACTTGAACTATGAAATTATTTTATTTGGTTTAGTGCTAAAAAATAACCAAGTCAAATATTAAATTTAATTACAATAACACAAACACATGTAAGCATTTTTAAGGGTACCGCATTCTGAACACTTATCTCATACAGCTAAATTAAATATTCAAACCATTTGCAGTGCATGATGTAATGCAATGCAATTATGATGCACTCTTATATAAATACAACTACCAGATAGAAAAGCTATATTTTAGATCCTTCCAATATTCTAATATAGTCTATTGAGATTATTTTTCTGTTGCTAACAGATTTTAGAGATCTTTTTGACACGAGAAATGTCCAATAGAGAAATTTCAAATACATAGAGATACGTTTACAATTAGGTAACTTATAAACGTCTCGCCACTTGACTGACTCACAGCGATTTTTCAAAGTCGGCCAAAAATGAAAAACTTAAGAATGTTGCCAGGTTTTATTTAATGTGTTTTTTTTTAATATTTAAACGTATTTTACATGTTAGCAGAAAAAGACTAACGCGGTAAGACTAATATGGTAGTTTGTTTTGGGGTAAGATTAAATATCCGTATATAATTACACTTTAATTGAATTTTAGCCTATTATATGAATATATTGAATATATTTTTATTAAATTAAAAAAAAACAAAGTTAGCAAGAAGAGTGAAGACTCTTCTTGCTAACTTTGTTTTTTTTATTATTAGATAACTGAAGGTTATCTAATAATAAAATTTAAATTTTTAACGTGAAGCTGTACGAGGCGTGTACGTCTAGACGTGGCATCTGTGGCTTTGCAATCTGTACCAAGACGAATGATGAATGTGGTTTTAATCAGAATCTGTACAAATGCAGCTGCTAACTCAGACACAGCTCTCAGTGATTGAGGTATCATCGTAACTAGATAAAGGGAGGTCGTTTGTGGACAAGTAGGTATTCCTTTTAAAACGAAGAACTTCATTAAGTTGCACCGTACAGTAGAGTTTACCTTTTATTCCTATTTATCTAATTTTATACTTTGACTGTTAAAAATATCAGAAAAACTAATATTACTTGTTTTAGTTAAGAGGCAGTAATAGATCCATCAAACTGCTATACTGCTGCAATTGAAAGGCATGCACATCCATCCAATCTTTCATAGCGAAAGGATATTTTTGACAAATTATATCCTAAAGCAATTTATATTTTCCTTACTATGCAAAGTTAATTTAAGATATAGCATAATATAATTAAATTAGTATTTTTACTCTGATTAAAGCCATCTATTAAATCAGCTTCACGCGGTATCACGCACACACCAGAGTAGACAGAGGGAACCTAGTGTTAAGATTCTCCGTTGCCCAGTTTCCCCCAAATTCTAAAGGCAATGCGTGTTGTGTGGCGGAACTTTCAAAACCAGAGCGAAGAAATAAAAATATAAATGTTAATAAATATTTATTTCCTCGAGTGGGTATCGAACCCACAACCAATCAATTTTACAATCACACTTTGTGCCCCTGCGCCATGATTGCCCTCAATCCATATATTAAATCTTTTAATATAATCTAACTTTCATAAAAATAATTAACAACCGATCTGTAAGTAATCAATACACCCATTCATACGTATATCTGTATACAGCATCGAATAAACATTGATATGTACTAACACAGTAATTCCTCACGCATCGGAAAACGAAAGTGCAATAAAACATTATAGAAATGAGTGGTTCATGTGTAGTTTTTATGACTCTATGAGCAGTCATAAAATTTCGCTTCCCTTTCTTTCGCACGCATTCTAATAATCAAGAACATAATTATTAATTATCTCAAAAGATTTATGTTAAATTTTGTATAATATTGGCAATAAAAATAAAAATACCCGACTGCCTAATTCAGCATCCCGATTATACAAAAACGGTCAAACCGATTGAGCTATAAGGCGTTACTCTCTTTTTGACGTAATCGGCTAAAACCATAAGCCAATAAATTTTGATAAACTCTATCTACCCACGACGATGAAAATAAAGAATTTATATTCCAAAAACTATATACTTAATTGCATTATTTTAAGGATATCTTAAAGTAAAAAAACACATAATACATACCTGGAACAGCAGATAACCAGAGTCATACATCCAGAAGTCGTCTGGCGCGTTGCCCGGCTTGGTGAGATGGATCGCGAGGCAACGCTGCAAGATAAGCTGGCAGCGCTGCCCCCCCGCTCCGCGCCCACTCATGCCTTAGGCGGGCGGTGGCATGCTCTGGAACAAAACTATGTAGGTTAGGAGAAGTTTTAAGTAGTTTTATGGAGAAAACAAGAAAAAATTACCTTAAATAATTGTAAGATGTAGATAAAAATATTTTGTAGTACGATGGTTGTAAGCTAGCTCTCTAGCTAGCGCTAGCGCTTCTCTCCTTTGATAAGATAAATCTTTTATGTTATATACAATAATCGTAAAATAATAAAAAATAAAAGAAATTAAATAAATCAGGTTCACGCTGTATCCCGCACACAGCAGGGCAAGCAGGGGGAACCTAGTGTTAAGAGTTCGTTCCTCACTTTCCACCGAATTCTGGAGACATTGCATGTAAATTGACGGAACTCATTCAACTATTTCATTTCCTCAAGTGGGGATCGACCACACAACCAGGCGCGTTTAGGCACACTTTGTGCCCCTGCGCCACGACTGGCTTAAAAAAATTATTGGTCTGGCAAAATTGTCATTATTTCTTTTTTCATATGCGTTGAGTTTTGCTACTCAACACGCAACGTCTCTTTTGAATTGAAAGTAGAGAATATCTTACCTCTAGGCAGAGAGACTGCCTATCCTGCTTTATGAGGAATAAAGCGTGAACCTAAGAAAACAAAAAAAATAGCATGCTTCATGCATTCACGTACTAATAAACATTTAATTAGGGTTACCATTTTCACTCCCCTAATAAGTATTAAGTACAGGCCGTTGATTCGGGTGACATGCGATAAAATCATATTACAAAGATTGAATAATTTTATAGATTAGCATATTTGGTCGAAATACCGGCAAATATTAAATAAATAAACATTCTAATGAAAATATGAGTTTAAATGACAAAACACAACTATTTAATAGGACAGCACTGTAAATAACAAGTTAGCAAAGCACAAGTACTCCAGTAACGACAAAATAATTGGACTATTTATATGAAAATACGCATAGATTTCGATCACACTTCAATATAATAATCTGATAATTTATACGATGTTGTAATAAAGCCTTAGTGTATAATTCTGAATTATTGATACATATTACGTATATTTTAAAGTAATCCTTTTAAATAATACAAAAACACTATATACTTACATATCTATAACTTTATTTGTAGCTCCATTTTATTTATAACTTTTAAAAGTAGTTTTTTTTTTCATTATTTTTATGAAGCTACTGTATTTTTCTATAGACTGGGAGACCCTACATTATTAAAACCAAATTAAAAAATATACAGTCAAACAAACAGACAAACTGCTTATCTCATTACTACGATTAGCACCCAAGTGCAATGACGAAAACTATTTCACCAATAATTTATATTTATTCTCAAACAAGACGTGCGACGTGTAGCGTGACCACGCTTCGGCTTACGTAAGCACGGAGGTGGACGCGGGACTTATCCCATTTGTCATTGGATTATAGGGACACCTGAATCAATAAAGTGTATGGCCACAATTTATATCACATCTTAGACTTTAGAGGATTGTGCAACACTTGCGACAGTGCGAGCCGCATTCTCGACCAGTTGCGGGGGAATATGGCGATTTGGCTGATTTGTGAGGAAAGCCACTCGTTTGAGTGGAGTTGGAATTTCGTGTTAATTTTAATAGTAATTCGTTCTTCGTCAAAGTGATTCGTTTTCTTTTTTTGTTCTTGTACTGTGAGAACAAAAATATTATTGTTTTTAATAAATATTTCATTCCGGCAAGTGGGAATCGAGCACAAGCCGTCCTGTTTACAGTACGTAGTATAATTAAAATATTTGTACATTATTAATATATCCCTTTAATATTTTCATTTCCTCGTCCCGGTAACGAGGCGCAGCGCGGCGTTAAGTTCTGCCGTGGAGAATAGTGGAAACCGGAGAGTCGAGACACTAGGTTCCCTCTTTATACGCGGGGTATAGTGAAGCTGTGTATACTGCGTATTATTCAATTCGGTTTTTAATTTTTAAAAATATCGACAATTTCAACACTCAAAAGTACAAATATATGTTAAACAGAAAAACCTTGTAAATGTAAGACAATGTTTTACGTAAATACGTTATGTACACCATGAAATGCTAAACAAATAAGTTTTTAAACGGGTAAAGCCCTTGACACGATGGTTTCAGACCAAGGCGATAAGCTAACAACCATACTGTGTCCTTTCACGCAATATTGAGCAGTTGTACTGTTTACACAGAGAGATTTCTAAAGACGACAAATATTACTAAACAAAATATATATATTTTTAATAACTATGATAATTAGTCTAATTCAAGGAATATCTTTTCATTTTTAAAGACATACAGGAAAAAATACCTTATAAATATAATGGAAAGATGTAATAAAATATTCATTTAAACGTTGTACCTATCTGTATGTTTTTGCCTAAAACACGATACTCAGACAAAAAATCTAAATGGCCTTAAAATTCTTTTAAAAGACATTCTTAAAGCTATTTTTATGTAAAATATTTAGTTAAACTCCAACACACAGTATTAACTAACCATCAATTTTTTTTCATATAAACGCTTAAGTTATAAATGTATGTAAAAACAATAATTATTTTTACACCAAACGTAAGTACATATGTACTACATACACTAAATAAAATATGCTAACAGTCAAAAAGATCCATCTCAATCATATAACATTTTGTAAAATTAGCAGGTAACAATTTCATATCAGTGTAGTGTTGAGCAACACGCGGTAATTGGATTAATAACTTCCGTCAACAACCGAGTTAATAACTTGTCGACAAGATACCGCGAAATATGGTAAAAGGTTCTGAAAAGCAACCTTAGTAAGCAAATAAACTATGAATTAGGATACGAGTACTTAACGCTTAGTTAAACATAATCGATTATTTAACACTCTATGTAAATTCAGGCTTTGCTTGCGAAATATTTTCTTTTTTTTTGGTATTTTTTGTGCATATTTTTACTGTTCATATAAAATTTATAAAAGATTAAAGTTGAGCAAAATTAAAAAATAAACGTAATATACGTTTACGAAAAACTAAAAAACAAAAAATCAAAAAAATTAAATGTATTACACTGAATATTGTTTTTGAGATTTTAAGTTCTCTAATCACACTGCATAATAATAATTTTCAATACCATTTTTCTAATATAAAAAAAAAACAATTAACTTAAGCTTCTGTGATCGAATAATTATGCAAATTTATATAATAATATTGAGCATGCCACTTGTAATAAAATAACAACTAAAAAATAGTAAATATGCTGGGACGTATTAGAAAATTCGGCGGAAAGTGGGGAACGGGGAGCGTATCAACACTAGGTTCCCTTTGCCTATCATGCTGTATGCGGGACACAGCGTGAAGCTGATTTACATAACAGAATCACACAATAAGACCAAACCACCAAGCCATAAGGACTTCAACGTGACAAATAGAACCTAATATAATTATGAACCAATTGACCAACGCTTATTAGCCTTATACAGCACCTCACCCATTACTTATTACGAACAAGGAACTTATAGAATACATTAATTTATCCTCAGAACCGCGAATACGGGCATTCAAATACACTAAACATCATAGCGGAAGTGGAATAATTATATAAAGCGACATAATCCCAGTGTCTCAGTAACGGTTCTTAGACAACGCATTACCATAATCGGAAATTTTACCTTACTTTGCATCCCTTTGATATTTTTTTGACATATAAAAAATAACTTTAAATTAATGATAGTAGAATCTATTTTCTAATGAGTTAAACGTAAGTAAGTTAAAAGGCAAATGCTCACGTTATGGACTCTACAAGTTAACAGCCAGTACAATGCTGTCTGAATCATGTTACACAACATTTTGTTGATTTATTCTTCTCCGTCCTCGTCGCGCGTTGTGAACAGATTTTGCTTTAAGTACTCTACAAATATACGTTTATTATCAAATTGTTTGAATTACAGCACAGTACAAGCATGCGACTGTAAGTGCGATACGTTATGGGTTCGATTCCCACTCGAGGAAATGAAATATTTAATATTTTCACTTTCTCATTCTGGTGCTAGTGCAGTAACGTGCAATACCTCCAGAAAATGGAGAACGGAAGTGCCTTAATGGGTTTTAACACTAGTATCTCAGGTTCCCTTTGCCTACCCTGCTAAAAAAGTATTTCGTTGTCACGAATTGAAAGCAAAAATGGATTATTCCATTACTGGGATAAGTAATGAGTCGTAACCGTCGACGCTTAAATGTATTCTGCAACATTCTTAGCAAGAAACGTTTACATTTCAAATAATAATTGTTGTTTATGATTAAAATCTTGTTTATTGTGTTAGTAGAATAATTTAGCGGGAAATTATTAATAAATAAGCAGAGTGGAAAGCGAGGTGAAGCCGTGAATAACATACCAAGTGGTGTTAGGTTAAAAGTGTAAGGACCTCCGACGAGATTTATAGTAATTACAACTTTTGAAGTTGCGAAATATCTAGATAAAGATAACGTAACTTTAAGACTTTATCTATAATACTTATATTCATTTTCAATGCGCTCTTTACGCATCTTATAGAATATTAATTATTAATGATAGTATATTAGACTGTCCTCTTCATCTTAGTAGATATATTTTTTTATTATACATACAAATATTTTCACAATATCTTATATTTTTTTTATATCATCTCATATCCCAAACTTTACGAAATTATTATTTTGTTATTAACATATACAATAGATATTTTTATCGCACAAAACATCTAATAAGGCCAGTTGTTGCTCACTAGCACAAATATGTGAACGTAAACGCGACAGATTGTGGGTTCGATTCCTGTTCGCGGAAATGAAATATTTAATATTTTCATTTCTTCGTTCTGGCTTTCAGGGAAAACGTGGCGTTGAATTCTGCCACTCAACACACAATGCCTCCAGAATTTGGCGAAAAATGGGTAAGTGTTCTAACACTAGGCGCGGGATACAGCGAGAAGCTAAAAAAATATACAAAATATTTCATCTTTAACAGAATAAATTTAATAAGAATTCAATAACGTCCTTGTGTATTTACTACGAGCAAAAACGTGTTCCGTACAATAGAATTCCATATTCAGCATTCCTGAAATCACATGAATTAAATGAATACTAATCCAAGGTTTTGCTGCAACACGGAATAAAGCGGCCGATACGAACCAATTATAAAATCAACAATCGCAAATTTATTTATTATTGTATAGGAATGTTGGATTCTACTTAAATGGTCAGAGCTCGCTTCCGTACTTACTGTTATTAAATAGCTACTGGAAAACAATTGGAGTTCTGCCACGTTGGTATGGAGGGTTAAACGATTTGATCTATGATAAGCTTGAGATAGTCTAAAATAGTTATATGTAATAAATATTATATTAAGTGGGCAACGGACTAGGTTACAGTACAGTGTAAAGTTCATTTATTTAAGTAAGACTTAATGGTAAGACTCAATGTTGTTACTTTGAATATTATATTATTATATCTTTTTCTCTCTCCATGCTTTACGATATAAAACGCAAAGCTGCTTTATAAACAAATATTTGCTTAGTTACATTGTTAGATATCAGAATTTTAAACATTTTCACACTATACGCTGCAATGATAAACGACGTCTAAATGTTCAGCGGAAAGGGCGATAGATCAATTGAACTCATTTTTCATCCCACGACGCGACGTAGTGAAAATGTAATTTTTCATTTCAGTTTAAAAACGAGATTTTTCAAATAATTTAAATATATTTAATAACTTAAATATATTTATAGCATAACACATAATTACGCAGTGATATTCAGGAAAGTTGCTAGTTATAATTTTTCAATGTGTCTAACGTGTAAAATATATGTATATATATATATATATATATCATGACAAATGATCAACTTTTATATCCAAGTAAATGTCTTATAATGTTGTATTAATTATGGATTTACTATCCACAAACAGCGCTCGGAACGCCATATTAAAAGAAACCAAACCAAACCATCCACAAACAGAAATAATACATGCAGCTTCACCTGTTACCTTCGAAACCCATTACAGAATAAGCTTAAATCGACGACAAAATAAAAACCAAATCAAATTTCGTATAGTTAAGCTAAAATCATTAAAACTTTACTGAGTTTACTGATATATAAAAGAACCTATAGACTTAGACATACCGACATACCTACTTCCACGGTAGAATTACATATAAGTGAATCGCATTTTCGGCATCGCGTGTCCACTGTCCAGGTACTCCATTTTAAGAATTAAGGCCGTGGCACACCGCCACCACAGAGCTGTCTATTGTCGGTCATTATAACGGCATCACCGATTCTGGTTGTGTAACCATTGCGAATAATGTTTTTACATCACCGATTGTGTCGTCCCCTCGTTTCGTACAGGAAACTTATTAGGTGTTAGAAAATTGTTGACATTCAGGAAGCGGTAGGCGTATTGCGCTTAATAAATGCTGATCTGAATTCCGAACTTTTTTAGAAAACATGTAAAATGGTGATCGTAGTGGGATTTCAACGCGCGCCTCTTTGAAGTTCAAGCATTTTTATCACTAAACCATTCGTTCTTATCAAGCTACACCGACATTGTACTCCACTGGTTACAAATTTAAGTTGTTAGCATCTCTGTAGAGATATTTTTACAATTTTTCGCTATTCAAAGAGATAGGCATATAATCAATATTGAGCAATAATTCCACTTGTTTAATGTATACAAGTAATTTAAATAAAAGTTAGTATTATAGCTTAAAAAATACAAATAGCTTAAATAAATCATAAAGAGGCAACATGTGACTACGGCTCTAGAATTTTTTGGTATATTTTTTAAAATACTTTATTTAATATAATGTTTTATTGACGTTTAAAAATATTACTAACT
Organism: Heliconius erato x Heliconius himera; assembly: GCA_013421005.1. Taxonomy (NCBI): domain Eukaryota; kingdom Metazoa; phylum Arthropoda; class Insecta; order Lepidoptera; family Nymphalidae; genus Heliconius; species Heliconius erato x Heliconius himera. Next base: position 44,235 of record JAATLQ010038266.1, read on the forward strand.
TCAAGTTAAAATAACTTGTCACTCCATAAAAAAAGAACTTAAAAATTTAATACAATATTTTATCTTTACAAGAATAACCAACATTTGCATACCATAATTAATATATTACATATGACCACAGATAAAAATAAAAACGTGTAAAAATTAATCTGTAAGCACTATTAAAACATAATTAACAAAAGAAAACGTGGCTTGTGAGCAGTTTTCTTATTTTCGTTTCTACATTATAAATATACAATAAAGTTAATGTGCCCGGTTACCTAGTTTCTAGACACGATCGAACTTTCATCACTTTTTGCATCGTTCATACCATAAAGATGTTCGAAGAAAGTAATCACGCGGGAAAGCCTGATTGTAAGAGGCCTACACGTGTAAACACAGGTTAGTAATGCAATTTATTTGTGGACGACATCTTGTACCGCATTAATAATATTTTTTATCTGCACTAAAACGCTCCATGTTTGGTGCAGATAAAAAATATTATTAGGCATAGATATTATAGAGGTGATTATTGAGAAGAATGTTGAGGCTGTCGTAGGCTGTCGTTTGACTGTAAAGGTTATGATGTCCTCTCACAAGCAATATCACGAAAGTTGGGCAGTCCGTGGGAAACGCTGTTTCTCAACACCAAATTCTTCTGCCTATCTTTTATGTACATACGCAAAGACTAAAAAATAACACTTATAGATTAACTTATTTGGTATACTTATATAATTAAATATAGAGAACGGATTGTTTTTGCTCAAAAATCTCTCCACCTACACCTTAAAGTCATGTAGAATGCGTAAAAGGATTAATTATTTCAGCCTATCGCCGTCCACTGTTCCACGTAAGCTTAATAGAGTGCCAACCATGCCTGTCTTGGGCGACTGGCTGGTATAGCCAAATTCTTTAAAATTAAATTGAATTAATTAAATTAATTTACTTAATTTTATTAAGTATAACTATATAATAATTAAGAACAATAATATATCATTTGCTAGGAAATAAAATAGTTATATTATATAAATAAGCTAAAATATATATATTTTATAAATGAAGCACAATTAACTTAATATCTGTACCTCTATTTAGCATATGAAAAAAGTTATATAATTATTATAAATCTAGTCAAAACATTAAAGTATAAGTAACAAGAGATTTCAAATATTAATAATTGAACTTGACATTAAGCGCGCCAGTGTGCGGAAGCGTCGGTTACGCAGGCTTTGGATATTAACGCGGAGCCTGTGCGTGCTGGTAATCATTTTATTGTAGCCTTTTGTAGTATTACAAATAGTGGAAAAGAAAATTTTATGTACTAGATTATGTAAAATAGCATATAAATACAATAACAAAAAAATAAAAATAGAATATACAAATATAACTTATTTTTTAAATAAGACACAAAGCGGTATCTTTGATTACTTATATATAAAAAAAACCTAAAAATATTTTTTGTACCACAAAATATGAAGTCACTGAACTTCTATAAACATATATAAGTAACGTATTTCTGTCAGAAACAGTTACATTTAATCCACCGGCGGCTACAGAATGCTAAATAAGTTATTATGATAACATTATCCATATATGCTCCAGTTGATCGTTTGCATATCCGTACTGAGTTATATAAAGAAAGTGTTATTTCCTACTTGTTATGGTAGAAAAGGTAATCATTTTTGTTGTGGCTGACCTATTGCATTTATATTTAAAAATAGAGTAATGCTAGTGACCTAAATATACATATAAATGCATATATAATTATATAATAGAACGGCTGTTTCTTAATAGGAGCGCAGTGTAATACTAGGTTCCCAGGTACCCTCTGCCTACCCTGTTATGTACGAGTTACAGCGTTAATTTAAAAAATATATAATAATATTTTGTTTCATTAATGAACTTGGCATTCTATCACTTAAATTATTTGTTATATGGGTTATGTGCATATATTACGACAAAAAATCATTATAACTTTAGTACATATGATTGATTCTAACAAGACAAGGTTTCTACATTCCTTATATAAACAATATATAGTTTGTAGAACGACAAACAAAGGCGCTAAATAACTAAACTGTAAAGTCTTTGTAATAAAGAAATGATTACACATAAATAAGTCACATCTTATAGGGCAATTCACAGTTAGTGGCTTACCATTTAACTAAATTAGTCATATTGCCTTCTTTGCCAAACAATTGCTATTACAATATCACGATGTCATAGTAAATTTAACTTAATCGTTTGAAACTTGGCTCGATTTCTTTTAGAATAACAAAATTACGACACTTACTATGGACAATCTTGTCCGCTGGGTAATTGGCTGTGTTAAGTTCTGCATTTATTTTCTATTAGTTTTCTCAGCTTCACGATGTATTTCATAGCTGAATAGATAAAACGAACCTAGTGTCAATACACTCATTTCTCTACTTTTTGCTTGTTAAGCTGCAAGGTTCAACGCTGCACTTTGATTGTTGCTTATGAAATATATGCACTTTTCACTTACAAATATTTATAATTTAATTTTAATTACAAGTATTATTGATTTGTAACAAAATTGTACCACGTATAAATTACCTTTATATGTCGTATTTCTGACGATCTCTGTTGACATATTCCTAGGACCAATATGGCGGGCTCTCAAATATGGCGGGCGGCGAATTCTTTATGCACCCTTTGATAGGGATATCAAATAAAAAAGCTTTTGATAAAACGCGAATAAAAAAAGGAATATATTTATAAACTTAATTAATCTCGAGTACGACACAAGCTATTAAGCATTTAGAAAACTATATTTTAATTTATTTTAGCTGTTTTTTAATTTTTTATGAAATGTCAAAAGACAACGCGAAGTGTGTGTTTAGTGATCAACTATCTCGAAAGACATATTTTGTATAATATAAAATTATCTATATTGTTAATTGTTTTATACATACTATATATGATAAAAAATATTTTATATACATATAGATACCATATAGATTCCGTGTGGTCATCATAGTAGTAGAATCTAGCATGAATTTTAACTTAGTCTTATAATTATAATTAAATTAAATTAAACCAATTATTTTTTTCTGAATATTTATAAAAAATACTCTGCCCTACCTGTTACGGTCTAAAATTCGAACCATTTCGATTCGCCTGCATCAAACCAATTCCAAAACACTAGAGAGGTGGGCGGGCATTGACACAACTATGTCGAGCGACATCTGATCTATCCAGATCTCGTAGGCATACCTGTTATATTTCTTCAAATATTCCAATCTGTTCTGTTGCAACTGTTGTTTATGATTCGATTTAAATATGGATTATATTTTAAGTCACAGTTAAATTAATTGATAACAATTTATATGTTTCAAAATTTTTGATGTTGAATCTGAATAAGACAATTAAATTATGAAGAAATAGACCAGCGCCTCTAAGAACGTTTACTATTGACTTAGATCATACAATAAAGTTATTATTAATAATTTTTTGTATTATACTATAAAAATATTTAATATATATAATAAGGCGCTCGATTCTATAATTCCATTTGCATCCTAAGTATTCATAAATCATCTAAAATTATAATATATCATAGAAATTGAACGACGATTATTTTAACATAAACTAGTACCAAACAAATGGAAACAATAATTGCAAATCATTAATTTTGTCATAAATTTTAAAATAATAATATGATTACGGTGTTATTATATTAGGCTATTAATAAGGCACGTCCATTTCTGTATAGTGAATACTTATCCTGCAATTTGCAGTATTAAATCTGAGAACATGGCAATAAAAACCTGCCATAAAAAGGACTTGCATATATACATACATAAATTTCTAGTAAATTTAACTAGCTATTGTGATAAACTCAACTCATAGCCGTTTTCAATAAAGTTGACATTTATCAAGAAACTGTATAGTGTTTCTAGGTCCGTAATTTACACAATCGTCACGGCTACTCGGACTTAAGTAATTTTTATGTATACGCTAAACGCGTTGGCGGAAATACGCATTTTAAAGCAAATGAAGATTTTTGGTGGTATTATTGATAGTGTGTGAGTTATCATCTAAACTCATTATTTTATTATTTTTATATCAGGTAGAGCATAAAATTTTATAAAAAAATAAGGTAATTTTTACCATTAATCAATTTTGTCA